>CCKQ01006444.1:0-18338 GCA_000751175.1 Stylonychia lemnae
CCCCAAAACCCCAAAACCCCAAAACCCC
Organism: Stylonychia lemnae; assembly: GCA_000751175.1. Lineage (NCBI taxonomy): Eukaryota > Ciliophora > Spirotrichea > Sporadotrichida > Oxytrichidae > Stylonychia > Stylonychia lemnae. The sequence continues at coordinate 29 of CCKQ01006444.1, forward strand.
ATAAGAGTGAATTTGATTTGGAATTTATGAAATTAAGAATAATCAAAAATTTATAATCAATTATATGTTTTTATCCGAAGATTATAGTTTTTTTGTCTTCAATAGTAACTTGGGTTTAGGATCAATGCAACTCCTCTTTTAATCCATTTGTTTGCTTGCTCTTTAGTTCTTAGTGGAATGTGCATCAGGGCTTCATTCTCCACAGAGTAGGTATTATTTGCCAATCTCATAGTAGTCTTAAAAACAGGGCATGTGTAGAAATCACAATCTATAATTTTCTAAGTTGAAGCATTCATCCTTTGAATCGGACTTTTTCTTAGGGTTGTTACTTTTATTGCTGGGAATGGGACATATAGCTCTTGAGAATCGGTTTCTACTAAAAACTAGGCAGCCAAATCCCACTAGCATCCCTCTAACCAAAAGCCTGTAATGAAAGTAACATCATCGTTATCAATTTAATGATTTTTGGGGTCCATATACTTCATGACATCGAATCTTATTTCAACATCTTCAAGTTCTATAGTCTCTAATCTTGCTTTCTTTTGCCTAAGAGCAGTTAGAAAAGCTGATTAATCAAAGAAACCTGGAAACCAATAGCTGTTCAGCCCATTATTAGAGTTGTTGAATCCTTCAAAATCTATGCTCTCTTTTTCTTTAATCAATCCTTTCTCAATCCAGTTCCTCATAAACTCTAATCTCTCATTCAAATTCTTAATAAAATCTGATATTGATGTGGAACAAGTTGGGTATGATGCCAAAAGCCAAGATCTGGGCACTATTCCATATAAAATCTCTTGCCATAATGTGTCTAATTATATTGTCTAGTGAATTTTTCCATCTATCATATTAACCAAATTTATGAGAGAATTTTTGATAACCAAAAGCAAGTTATTATATTTAAATACCTCCCTGTGAATAAATGTAGAGAGAGGTATATCATACTTTAATGGATACATTGAGTTGATCATTTCCTATACGAACAGCTGGGGCAAATTCAGCAGCAATTTTTGAGACATATCTCTAACAACCATATCACTTTGATCCTTTACTTAGGCATCTAGTGGATTGTTAAAAGGTTCGATTTTGGTATTGAACAGATTCACTTTCTTTAAAATATCAAAAATCATGTTTCTTTGGTTTAGTCTCTATATATTGTCATTAAATCCAAATATCTCCTCTTAGTCGAATTCTGGCAAAGATCTCATGAATTCTGAAAAATCTCCAAAGCTATTATCGGCATTGTATTCTAGTAGAGGGAGACCATAATGAGACTTATTTACATTCTAAGGAACTGCCTCTTTCATGAAAGCTAACTCTGAGCAAAATAGATCATCTAGGATGGCATTTAGGATTATTCTGTCCTCAGATCTCTGAATCTTTCCAGAATAATTGATCTCTCCAATTAGGTATCTCATCATTTTTAAGTTTGTTTCATCATCAATAACATTTCGTCTCATCATTTGAAGTAGCTGAGAACCACTGATTTCAAAATCTGAGAAGTCAAATTCATATGGTACATTCCATCCGAGAGTCCCATATTTCTTTCTACCGACAAGAACAGAGTGGAAGTAGATAATGCAGAATTATAGATTTTTGTGGAGAACTGCATTGCTCTTAGATTTCTTAAAGACTTCATCATTAGGTCCTAATAATCTATCCATGATATATTTAATGCCACTATAGATATCATCAGCAATAATGGATTTTACCTTGGTGGTTATAAAGAAACTTTGATAGACATTTAGAGAATGTTGTTTGGGAAATTCGGGACAGCAACACTTGAAAGCCATAATCTGAATCTAGGATTTACATCTGCTTTTTCTAATTTCATAATGATTTCTTCTAGCTTCGACAACCAATCAATGACGAGATGCAGATTTTCAAGTAGCAGCCAACTGATAAAGTTAGCTTTAATAATACACTTACTCTCCAGCTTATGAGGCTTTGATAATTTTTTCTTCAACTCTTTTTTCTAGGCCTTTTCCAAGAGATAAATATTGAACTTTTATCTGATGATATTCTGGGTATGATTTTTACAATTCTCCCAAAGTATTAAATACATTCACGGCTAATATACTAATAAAATAGCAAATAACTTACAATGAGTGATTAAGAAGAAAATAGGAGTGCTTTTATTTGATTCATCAAAAGCATCCTTGAGAAGTCCAATGAAATTACTAACTTTGCTGTTAGAATTGCTCTGCTTTCCAGTATGCTTGGTCTATTACGAATTATTTGAAGTATTTATATTTCTTTGACTTCCATTTGTTATGTCTCTTTTGGATGATTGATTAGTATATTATGCAGCTATGTCTTGCGAAAAGCTGGTGTAGGATGGATTAATCACAACTTGCAAGAACTTATCAATACTCTCACTTATTTTATCTGGTCTTATGCATTTAAGCACACACAATTCTATAAGTTACTTTAGAACTAATTCTTTCTTGGCTCTCATATCGCTCTCCTGCTTGGTCATTTTGACCTTATCTAATTTTTTGCCTTCACCATCATATTGTTAATTAAATATTGAAGGGTTGTTATCTAGTAAATACTGAGCCATTTCCTCCTCTTAGTTAAGAAATTCATTATCATCTTCATCTAGGTTTCCTCCCAGATTTTACTTTTTATAGGTGAACTTGTTTACTTGTTATTCTTCTTCATCACTTTCACTAGATACCCTCCATAGTTCTTCGTCATTCAAAACTGAACTAACATTTCTTGTCAGTGGTCTGTTCTAGTCATCTTCAGTATCAGACTTGTCAAATGAGTTCATGAATTTACTCTAAACTAAATCATTTGCTGGCAATACATCAAATCTATCATCGATAGGTGGAGGCAGTAGTGGGATTAAATTAAGTCTATCTTTGTTTGGTAGCTCATCATAAGAGAATCTGTTTTTCTTATAGTATTCATTCCAAACTGCAGGTAATTCCTTAATGTACTCTATTAAATTATTATTTGTAAAAGGCTTAATTTGTGAAAGTGCCTTTAAATCTCCCCAATTTCTCTTATTTAACCAATTTAGCTTCAGATCTTATGTTGGAGGTTCTTCAGAGTAATCTGGATTCTTTGGACCAATCAGCAAATAAGAATAGAGAGTTTTATCTAGATAATCCTCATATTCGAGAACTCTAAGCACCATTAGATAAGTTACCAGCATTCTATCTTTTTCATAAATAGATGAACATATTTTTCTGTAAAGTTCCTGAGTAAATGTTTTTATCAATAATTCTATTCTGTCATCAATTGAGTTACCTTTTATTGTAAAACCTATAGATGTTTTCATACTCATTTGACTATTTTATAATTTTGACTTGGCATTTTTATTCTCAGGCTTCAGCTAATTAGTCATCTATATTGATTTTTTGAAGACATTTGTGAACCAAGCTAGTGAAAATTAGTACATATTGTTGATCTTAGATAAATCAGCTACAACAAAGTATAACAAAGAAGCTCTTTTAGATATTGGTGAATACACATCCCTTGATTTTTACATGAACTACGAAGTCTAATTAATTGCTTTGAGTTTCATTGCTATGAGCTCAGCAGTATTTCTAGATTCATTTAAAGTCTTTATCAAGAGTTCATCTCCAAGTAATTTTGAAACATCCATTTAAAGCTATTCTAGGATTGCATTCTCGATTTCTTTGAGGCCTCGAATATTTTCAAAAGCCTCTTTAGTATTTTCTGAAAACTTTTCTTCTAGATCAGATCTCTCATTAGCAACAACTAATGACAAGAGCTGTTATTGCAATCCATCAAAAGTTACATAGAAGTTTACCATTGTCGCAAAATTAGAGATGTTAACATCAAAGTGAGGATTTTTAAGATTAGTTATTAAGAATAGATCAAAGTTTTTATCAAATTTGAATGTCTTTCTACAGAATTTTATTAATCTTTAAGATCCATGCTTAACAATGTCTTTTTCCAAAAGCGAATGCAGAGTTAGATCTACCTTATCACCTATATTTTCAACTAATACAGGCTTTCCAAGTTCAATGGCAATCTCAAGACTCTTTCTAAAGTAATTATCTCCGTACTTGGTTATAATCAGACCATTGTCATAGTATTAATTTTTCAACCAATTACAGGCTTAATACTATGGATCAATACAAATGCAATAATTTTTGGATTTTTCCATTATGATTGCATTATTAACTGATAGATGATCTTATGGTAAACCATTCATCTGCCAATCTCTGATTTTCATTGGATCTCCAAATAAATCATTAAAGTTAAAGCTCTCGCTCACTGGTAATCCTTGCTCTTACAAAAGCTTTTTCCATTTTTTAATCAGTTTGTTTCTGTACTTTTGAGTGTATCCAGAGAGTAAGGAAATAAACGCAGAACTTAGCAGAACATCTCCAGTGACTGTGAGATACTTGCCAGCAAGCATTCTAGTGCAGACTATCCATTTCTGTTTTTCGCTGCTTAATCCTCTGAGTAGCACATCAGCTCTCTTTTTCTTGATCTTGCAGTCTTAAATTTAAATCTTCAGGTCTTCAATAATTTGATCTTTCTCGTCTAGTATTTCTTGAAGTTCGATCAAGTAAATTTCCAATGAACCTAGTTCCTTTCTCTTTAACTGCAATTCTTCTACTTTAATACTATGTTATTTCTCAGATAACATAAATGCATCTCTCCTGGGTTCTATTTCTTGAAAGATGTAATAGTACTCTCTAATAGCTTTCACCCATTTAAACATACCTGTTGCTGCTTTTGAAGCTCTATAAGCATTTTCGTAGGTATAATCTGAATCTACTAATACTTCCTCAATACTGACCATCATATTTTAAGAAATTTTATTTCGATCATACTCTATCAGCATATCTGGTAATCTAACATTTCCAAGTACTTCTTTACTTTAAGCAGCAGCCCAAAATGATTCTTTAAAATGAATGCCATCTTTTGCCTTCTTTCTTATTGGCTGCACTTATAGTAAAATACACACAGCTTTAAGTACTAACTTTATGACTTTTGGAGGCTTCTTCATTGCTCTAAGTTCACTAAGATCATGCTTAGACAAACTCTAAATTGAGTTAACAGCTTCATTTAATGCAGGAGCTACTTTATTTAATGCTTCTTCACATTAGATTTTTATTTACAGTGCAGTTTCACAGTCTTATTGAATATTGAATTCCTCTCTTTTCAAAAGATCTCTCTCCTTTTTGACATTATTGAATCTCCCTTCGATTTCCTAAATTTCCATGATTAACTTCTTTTGTTTATCTTGCAGAACTGGTATCTTTTACTCAAGTTCTATATGATATTCCTGAATTGCAATCTACGTGACTCTTATTCTTTCAAGTCCATTTTCATAGCGCTTCTAAATATCCATCACGTTTTTCTTTCTTTCAGTATGAAGTCTTCTAAAATTGCTAAACATACCAAGAAATGAGGAGGGAGTGAAATACAGTATCTAACCTGATTACTAAAAAAATTTCTTTGACATTTCTTTTGCATTGAGATACATCTGGACACAGCAATGAAGTACTTTGCTATTTTGTTACATCGTATCTTATCTACCTCTGATTTTGTCTAGTTGCTTTCTGATCTCTTTCTTTTCAATAATCTAATCGCCATTTTACTAAGCTAGTTCTTTATAGTCAGCAAATTCCATGAATTAACTCCCTAATTCTTCTAGTGCTTGTTGATTATAATCAAATGTCCAAATAATAGTACAATTTGCTAGAAAAGTTTAATACTTGACCAAGTTTTTCTTAAAGTCCTCTCCTGTTGGCGAGAATGTCAAAAGCAAGTGGAAATTATTCTTGATTCTTTTCAGAAAGTAATTGTAAAGTTCACATTACAATTATGGAGACTTCTGAATAGCACTCAAAGCTGATGCTTACAGATCATTCATTACTTGCATTCTTCTACTTTAGCTAAGATCTGGATCACTTGAGAACTAATCTCCCATTGCAGATGAGTTTATCACATTAAGATTTTTGTTCAGCTTGGCTAATTTCTCCATCTCAATTTATTGATAAATATAACTGAGGCAATTATCTATTTCTTAGGGGTACATAATGTCACTGCTTATATTGTTATTTATGATGCACTCTACATCGTCGTATTAGCGATCCAGTTAAACTTTGAACTAATCCATGCTTAATACTACTGGTTTATCATCTTGACCTGCCCTTAATAAAAGCTTTTTCATCTCTAGCCTCCATTCTTCCAATGAAAAGCCAGGAAGCATTTCAAGTTGCTTCAGTTGATAGCCTAATGAGAAGCTTGCGAGCTTTTGAAGATTTGTTATACCTGAACCTTTCACTGTTACTACCAGCATATGTCCATTAGATGTACTCAATACTCTGACCATTTTTAGTAAGATTCTGTTTATATCATTAAAGAGTATTAGATTTATCTAAGATCTGTCAGAGGCTTCATTATATTTCTCTAGCATCTTATCAATTGCTTCTCCTACTCTATTTATATTTTCAATTTCGACATAATACCCTTCAACATCAAGATTGTAAACAGAGAAGTATAAGTCTTTTGGATTTGAAATTGGAAATGCTAAATCTTCTTATGAAGTCATAGATTTCTCTTTTTAAGTATTTTTCCTAATAAATTGTTATGAACTAGCTCTGCTATTTTACTCTTCTAAGTTACCATTCATATCAAAGTGCTTTAGACTTAGCTCTTTCAACTTAGAATTAAGCCATTCATAGTCAGACTCTATAGCTATTTTATCTGCATAGACTCTTAAACATTCATGATAGAGCAACTTCATTAAGCTTACTTGATCTTTAAGGTAATTCGACTCTACGAGCATAAGCCCATTACAAATTCTGAATATATCCCTCCAGCTGAAGTGATAATGAACTTTGAGAGGTGTAGGCTTGAGTTATTCTGAAATTGAATAGTATAAATCGAGTACGAACTATAAGACTTTAGATGAAAATTGCTGTATTTCAGAAGGCCATTGATTAGCAAGCATAGATGTGATAATCTGGAACATTGACTTAAGTGAGTTCCTTTTGATTTCATCAATACCAATGACTGCAAAATGATGTAAGAGTCTCTCACTAACTTATGGTGTTTACTTATTATTCTGCATTCCAAGGACTGATTAGCAAGAGTTAATTGTTGAGAGAACAGAAATTATTGTTAGGTCCTTAACTTAATTGAACTTCTTAGTTCTTGATTAATGCCATCCTCCTAAAGTAAAATAATCTCTAATCATCTCATTAGCAGATTGATAGCCGTAAGCATCTTAACTAGGCATATGAATATCATCAATGTAGAGAACCAACTTTTTACTGCCAGTAGGTTTCATAAATCTGACATTCTTTTCTTATGCTAGTTCTAATTTCCTCTCCATTGTTTTTCTTACTAGGTCAGATTATGAAGAGTGCGACAGAGTGATGTGGTCAATTACGAATTAGTATGTGTATTAGAAGACTTAATGAAATAAAGAATCTCTAATCAAGGATGTCTTTCCAGTTGTTGAAGCGCCCACTAGTAATGTTGAAGTTTAGTTTATGATATAGCATTCTAATAGGTATTAATACTTGATTGACTCTATTGTTGGTACATAAATGTTTTAGACCTTCTTCATTGAATCAGGAAGGCTATGAAAGTTAACAATAGCCTGGTTGACTTCTCTTTCAACGTTGAATTTTACCCAATTAGATTAGTCAAGAGCAAAGTAAGACTCAAATATAGATTGTCCATTCTGAATGGGGAATTCAGATAAAAATTTAGGCTATTCGATGCTGACATCATCAAACTCATCACTCCATTGCTTTAAACCATCATATTCATCAATTACTGACTTTATCATAACTGAGTCATTCATTGCAGTGTTATTCAGTTAGTTATGGGTGTCGAATCCACCTTTCTTATCATTTTACTCATTTTATTGCTATTGCTTTTTCTTTTGCTTCTGATAAAGCTAAAGATCATATTTAAAATCATTGAGTTTTTCTCTGATTGCAACATCCAGTTCATTTTTACCCACATCATTCATAATCGAGCCAAAAGCCCATGTCACTGAAAATATGATTGCAGCCTCAAGCCACACAGGAGTAAACTTAATGGCATTTTCAGATCTGATCTCATCATTTAGAAATCTATTAACAGGGTTCCTATGATTAGGCTTATGCTGTGTTTCCTGCTTCCCCTGGGTCTTGTTCATTATTGTAATGTTCACTTCTGATTTTTATGAAGTAAGAGCTACTTTAGACTGGACATTAGTAATCACATTTGAATCATCATGAGATTCTCTGTCTTTAGCGTTAAAATTTGACTCTTCAAGTTCTCTTTAATGATTAAGATTGCTTTCATTAGTTTTATCCTCTAATCTTTCATCATACCCTCTGTAATCATGAACAAAAGACTCCATTAATCTAAGAAATGTCTTAATCAGCCAGTATTGGTCTACCACTTAGTATATTAAGTTACTTCTCTCCTTATTAGATTAGAATACTTATAGGGCTTCTTTCAATAGGCAACTGGCTTATTATTCAATTTCGATTTCATATTCCTTCAGAACATTTGGAATGGATCTAAGCCAAGCATTGAAGAGCATCTTTGGCTTGATCAACTTACTCTATTAAAGATATATTAGGCCGCATCTACTCACAGTTGCAGGTGTAGTATTCAGTAAGCTGTCAGTTTCCAGCATAAGAGTCATGTATTTAGACATGAATATAGATTCACCATTGGCTAAACTCATCTTCTTATTGTCATCTAAGATGGAATTTAAATTCTCAACCCACAAACTGTCAATAGGTCCATCTAGAATGATCCATTTCTTCTTTTTATTGTGATGTTCATTGGCATATTCTCTGAATAACTTTGTGAATATGCCCTCATTCCAAGAATGCGTTTCTTCTTCAAATTAGCCAAAAAGTTCGTTCATCTCCATAGACTTAGGGTTTATTATTTAAGTCTGAACTCCTTGAATTTTCAAATCCTTAGCTAGATAGTCAATCTCCTTTTAGGTTAGTTTAGTTTTCTTGTAGACTTCTGCTAGAATGTTTTAAGCTCGACTAGATCTTGTATCTGATGGTGCTCCGAAACCTCTTCGCTGAGTTGAGTCTGATTGGCCTCCACTCACCATACTCATCTAGCTTCTTACATTGCCTCTTGAGATATTTGCAGTAGGCTATTTTCTTAGTGGCTGTTTAGCCTTGTTCAGTTCCTCAATATCTTTTGTAATCTCTTTTAGCCTCTCTTTTCTCTTTTCAAGAATCATCAATGATAACTCATTGCTTGAACTTTTATTCAAGGAGGATTCAAGAGTTTTAATGATTGTGGACTTTCCACTTTATGTTTTGCCCACTACAATTATACCATGCTTGACCTGCTATAACTCATAGAGCTAATAAACTAGCTCAACTATATCATTTGATACATCATATTTCATCTCAATTAGAGTCTACTTGATACAACTTTTCAAATTGTTATCCTTGCTAACATCATTTTCTTGCTTAAACTGGTCTTAAAATACATCTTTAAGGATTTAACCATAGATCTTATTATCTTCTATTGAAAATTTCGATTCATTATAATCCTTTACTGCTTTCATGATTATATGATTCTCTAGTTCTAGTTCAGTTGTCTTTTTTATTCTGGGATCTAGTCCAAGCTGCTTATAGAGCAGTTCTTTGTGGATTTGTTTAATGTCAGTCCCGAAGCCATGAACTTTTTCAAAGATATTTCCAGTAAGTAATTTTCTGTTCACTCCATCTCTCCTTTAGCTTTATCGTTTTTAGGAAGTACTTTGATAGAAAGACTCACTCATTACGACATCATCGTGATCATCTTCCAGTTCTTCTTTTATTGCTTCGATACCAGTTTTCCTCATTGAACCTTTTTATTGAGTTATTAATTCACTTTCTCGTCTTGCCTTTTAAGAGGAGACTTCGTCAGGTTCTTTATTGATAAACTCTTTTATTACTTCTTAACTTTTAGTAGGCAGTTTAGCAATCTGTTTATCGTCTATAATATAAGCGAGATCAGTTTCAATGAGGTCATAACTTAATAATTTCATCTTCTCAGCGATAGAAACAATAGCCTTAATTGATCTTAATCCGAAATCATTTTAGAATTCTTCTTAATGAATCATCCTTTCAGTTAGACTCTGTATGTTGACTATATTTTTAGCAAGAATCCTTGCACTCTAAAAGCCTGCTGCAAACAGTAAATTCTCAGCAATAATAGTTGAATCTGGAATGACCATAGAAATCGGTCTAAACAAGTTTTTAAGATTTAGAGGGAGTTCAGTCCTTCCTGCATAATAAGGATTAAGAGTTATGAAGATGGCACATTCTGGCCTGATTTGAACTTTTGTTTCATCAATAAACAATGTTGGACTTTATTTCTTAATAGCTCCTTGAATGGCAATAATTACTTGCGATATGATTGACAGAATATGTGGGTCCATTCTATTAAATTCATCAAAACAAACCCAAGAACCACTTGAGGCAACTCCCTTGAAAAATCTAACTACACTAGTATAATCAAAATTGGAAGAGCAGTTTAAAACAAAGCATAGCTTAGCCACTTGCTTTGCTAGATCTTTGGTAGTCTCAGTTTTACCTGTGCCTACTGGTCCTTCAGGTGCTCCACCATAGAAATAATGAAGAGCAATCAATAAACTTCTTTGGCATCTCTCAGTTAGCGGGGTAACAATTAGTCTACTACTATTCCCTATATATTCAAATCCGTAAAGTCTTTGAGAGTTGAAAACTTCACAGGCTATTTCAAGTTTTTGAGTATCCACCTTCATTCTTTCTTCTTGACCATTATTTGGGTTCTCATAGTCAATGACAAGGTTGCTGGCAATATCTTTAAAAGAAAACTTTAGGATCATCTGCCATTAAAAGTCATCTACTTTTGATATTTTTTGTTCAATAAGGTTGTCTAAGATTTCTCTAAAGTAGATAAAGACTGCTATTAGGTTTATAGTGGTTATTCTGGTAATCTTAGATTGCTTGACTTTTATCATTTCAGCGAAATCTGATATGTATTCTCTTAGCTTATAAGCAAAGTCATCCATTTATTGTAAGAAAGGTACTGTAAGCTTGAGTTGAGTCTTTTCTTGCAACTCTATGACCTTTTCTACCTACTTCATCAGCTTCTTATCCAAAACTTCATCAAGAAATACACTTTATCTTTGAAGTTTCTGAATATTTAATTCCTTCGGAGATTACTTAAATGACAGTTTCGGGGAATCTAAAGCAGCTCTCGAATATGATGAATTGGTATTTTCAAGCCTAGGAGAGTTAATTGCCGATGTTAACACGGGGTTGGTATAGTCCTGCCCAACTTCATATTTCTTAATCTCAAGACTAGCTGTAAACATATTGAAAATCTCCTAGCCAAACCAGATCTGTGAAGCAGTCAAAATACACTACCCAGGCCAGTGACTCAGCCACTCCTCTAACTTTTACTTTTCAAAGGTATTATAAGCTAGATAAAGATTTAGTTTCATAGAATTTTTCATTCCCCTTTCTAAATCAAATAGCCATTTTTCAGGAGTACAATCGAAAGAATTAACTTTCTTTATGAGTTTGACAACCTCATTTTCTTTAGAGATGATTTCTGATATTTCTCCATCTCTATTAATGGTAACTAAGTCTATTCCATCGAATAATTTAATTAGAAAAGCCGGACTCTAAACTTTTAAATTGGTTGATTTTCTAGTATCTCTTGCCTTTCCAAATATTTCAATCATTTCCTCGTTTGATAAGAAATATAGTCTCGGAAATTTTTCTCTCTTGGATTCTAGGAATTGATTCAAACCAGAAATAATTCCCTCACATTCATTGTTAAATCTTTGCAATTAAATGAGGAAAGCTTCTCTTTAGCATGCTTTGTAAACTTATGGAGTCTATTCAAAAGATTTAGTAACAGATCTATAAAATGCGTCAATGCCCTAAAATTTCTTGCTTTCCTTGTCAAGATATTTTTAAATCTCTTCGAGTGAGAAAATGCTTTCAAGATATATCCAGTTCTTCTAAAATAGCTACCATTCATTTAGAATCTCTACTACATGCTTAACAATCTTCTCTAATTCAATCATTTTGTCATAAAAGTTCTTGACGAATGGGTTTGTCTTAAGCACACTTACTCTCATGAAATACTCCTCAAATAAGGATATTAATTCCCCTAATTTGAGAACAATGAGTGGATTTTCTGTAGGAGGTTGAATCTAGGACATATTAGAGGTATAAGTTTAGTTTTATACTTGAATTACTGTCAATGGCTATTAGACCGGATTCTCTTTCAAAACTTATAAAGTAAACTCAAGTGCTTTTAATTCCCTATCTAGGGAGTCAAGTGAAGTCATAACCGCATATTCTTTTGTTGCAATTTCGCAGATACTTTTGATTACATGCAATTTATCTTCTTCATACAGCTTTAAATTAATCAACTTCCTTAGAGTTACAGTTGATGGATCTACCACAAAATCTAACTTATTACCAATCATTCGCCAGTGTCTAAGTACTAGTCCCTTTGTTCTCATAGCTTTTAACATTGGTAGATATATCTTAAACTACAGTAAAGCTTGATAAATGAAAGATAAGAGCTCCATTTATTTGACTGCGCTTTTAAGGAAATTATTTTTGCTTAATCTCTTCAGCTCGTTTATCCAATCAGTAACATTTCCTTCTATTTAGTCGCTATCCAATAAGTCAAATCTTCCTTCCATCCACACTAAATTTATTATTTCCATTTTATCTTACTTGGGAAAGTTTTGCTGAACTTGCTAGCAATCTACCATAGATCATATAGCGGCTTAAGATCATCTAATATTATACGAAGTTCCTTAAACTCTGTCTAAGCAACGCCAAGCAATGTCTCTCTTTTATTTATCTATGCAGTGAGTCTTTCGATTGAATCATATTCATTTTTAAGCTAATCAGTCATGTCAAATACTTCATCAATTACTTCTGGTTCAAACCTATAATCATCCCATTTGATTTCTTTTGCAATGAATTTAAAAGTAGCGATTGTTGAGTCCTTCTACAATCTAAAGTTATCAGAAGATTAATTTGGTACTTGCAGACTTCCTGATAATACTGTAGCATTCATCATATCTATACTTTAGAAATTGATGTTATTCTATTTGGCTAACTGCCTTCTTTTTCTAAAAGTAGGAGAGAAGAACTCTTCTTAAGTATATTGCTAACTCTAATTCTCAATCTCTGACTCTCGAATTAGACCCTCCTTCTTAATCATATATATCTATTTCTTGAATTCTTCAATTTTCTCAAATATCATGTCTTTTTCATTGCCCATTTCATAGAATAAATTATCTTTGGCTCTTTGAAGTTCAATTTTTCTATCATCTAGCCAAGCTTTAAAAGTTCGAGGCCAGTTAAGCATGTTAAGATAGAGCATGTAATCATCTGACTTCAAATTTATCTTTATGTTCAATATAAATATCATTCTTAGCTTAAGCTCATCTATCTTAATACTTAGTTCATCCACCTTATTGTCAGGTCTCTTAATAACCTCAATATAATCAAGGAGGAGAATCACATCATCAATCGATTATACTTTCTCTTCAAGCTTACTCTTTACACTGTTGATTTCATTTTAGATACTATTCAATTTATTAAGGAATTCCTTTTTAGCATAGTTTTCAAGATGATCAATCAAAGATTTGATATGCTTCAGTATTCTTTCTTTAAATGGTAAGCAATCAAGATAAACAAGTCCAAAATCATATTAATTATTAATTTCCTCTCTTATTTCCCAAAACACTAATTTATAAGACTCTAATTCTTCTTTGAAAAGTCCATCATCAATGTCAATTGATCTAAAAGCAACCTCTGGACCCATTGAAAGATTGATATTTGGGGCATTAACTGCCTAAGTCTAGGTTTGATTCATTGCTGATTGATGATTATTTACCATCACAAGCTATTCCTCTGATTAAGAAGATAATTGACTTATAGATTCTAGTGAACTGTTTTTACTCATACTATTATTTTCATTTTCCATTTCATTCAAGAGTATGAAAGTTTTCTTTTTGAGTTCAAGAATTACTTCATCTATCTTTTTATCATAGATAAACATGTATCTGTCTATATCACTCATTTTTTCATAGCTTTATCTCAGACCCTCATCAATCACAGCTTCTATAGATCTTATGTAAATCTTTAACTTCTCATTTTTATTGATGTCAGGAGGATTCAAAGATGGAAATTCTAGAACTAATAGCGGAAATACCAGTTTATCAACTCTCTCGATACCTTTAAGAGCTTCATGCATTGATGTTACTACTGACTGCAAATCATTCTTTACTTTTTCAAGGTCTGGCTTTGTTCCACTCTCCATCTTAGTGTAATATTTATTAGCAGCTTTATTTTCAATTATTGCTTAGATGTAAACAAATGGTTTTCTCTTCATTGGTATAAGCTGAAGATCATTCTTAATTGAAGAATTCTTATCTTTAATATTTCTAGAGCTACTTAGCTTAATAAATCTACTCTTAGATATCGACTAAGAAACCAGGGAATGAGAAGATTCAGGATCCCTCATAAGAAAACTCATTAAAAACTCTAAATATTCTTGCAATGCCAATTCATAATGATCAAACAAGATCGTTTGCATATAGAGCTTTAACTGGTAAAACAGTCTTCTCAGAACTGGATCAACCTATTCCTCTAAGATTTATTTGCCAGTTACATATTCAAAATCATCCTTGACGAAATTCCAAACCTCTTAATAGATTGCCTCAGCCCATCTAAATCTTGCCATTGAATGAAAGTAGTCAGTCACTATTTTTTAGGCTTGAATGAAATATTTATGCTAAACAGGAAACTCATTGACTTTTTAATCAAGATTTTAAAGATCTGATTTCTTAAAGACATCTGATCCTTAGCTTGTCAGCAAAAGAATATCAAAAGGAAAACTAAACAACTTATACTTAGATATCGTCTCAGCAGTAACTTTGTTCAGAAAAATCGGCAACTATATATATTTTTTATCCATAAGTAACATAGAATTTTAATCAAGTTCAATCTTTCTATCCCTCATACTATATTGCTTTAATCCTTGAAGATCGATTTTCTCTTTTAATTAAGGTATGTACTAAAAAATAGCTCCTGAATTAAGTCTAATTCTATTATCGATAACTATCTTTTTAATGTTTGGATCCATTATTTATGAAATTAAAACTGACTTAAAGATAGCAAAGACGAATAATGCCTCTGCTTAAATTATTAGTTTTTCATATGACTCTTTATTAACCTTTTCAGCATCAATCTTCAAAAAATACTTGATCCTCTCTCTAAATTGAGGTGCCATTTATATGTAGGTATACTTTGGACATAATTCGTAAAGAATGAGTCTGTGGAGTCTCAAGAACTCTTTAGTTTCCAACATGATTCTTTTTATCTTTTCTCTTTATTTTTGAATAAGTTCAGCATTATCATCTTTGAGCTTCATAAACAATCTTGATCTCCAAGTTCTAATTCCAAGTTTCTTATTTTCAACAAGAAATTTTGAGGATGCAGGATCAAATTCGATCAGTTACACCTCAATGCTTTGAGCTTCTCCATTAGTACTAAAGTATTATGTATCAGCCATGATCTTAAATGTCTCTGCCTCATCAGGTTATAGTGATTGCCATTATCTTAGTCTCAAGATAAGTGGCTCTACCCATTTTTGAAAGTTAACAAATAGTTCCGGAGGAAAAGTATCAGTCTTGAATAGAGGATCATCTAGATGAGTAAGTTGATAGGATGTAATGTTGAAGGCTTTTTTGCAATCAAAGTAATTTAGAGTCTATAAGCCCTCCTTCTTGTTTTGGCTATTTGTAACTGTTATTGATCTCGTTTAGGATATAAACTAGTCATATTCATTCTTTACTCTGGTATTTACTTTTGAAAGTTTTAGGCTATCAAAATAAACCTAGGATCCTATTGCAGGGATAGAACTTTCTGGTATCAAGTAAACACTTAGCTGAGGCTAATCATTCTACTTAAGCATGCTTTAATTGATATCTCTGATTCGAGGTGATTAGTTACCATACTATTAGTACTTCTTGGTTGGAGAAGATCTTTAGCTCTTATGCTCTAATTTAGATTCCATGATTGAGGAGAGCTTACTGACTTTGCCTGGCTGATTCCACTGGTACATAATGACTTAATGCGAATCTTTAACTTGCTAAAGATAAGAGTCATCTCCTATTAAACTATCCTTTTCGTTCAAATCTTCGTTAATGATAAGCATTGAGTTATTGTTTTCTAGTGAGAAGAACTTATTTTCGAGTCTTTGAATCTCATCTAGATCTTCTGTGTTGTATTTCTAGCTAAACTCTGTCAAAAATGTATCTAATTGAATATCTTCCTCTATAGTTGAAAGGTTTTGCTTGCATTTTTTAGTTACTGATCTATTTCTTTTTGTATCATAGTCTGTAATTTAATCAAAATTTATAGCACCTGGCATCTAATGGACTATCTTTGTAGAAAATTTGAAAGTTTCAGGCTTTACAATTGAATTACTGACATAAATTGATGTTCCAGTAGTCAATCCTAATAGTTTTCGATCCTTTTCTGAAAGGTCTTAATCATCCGTTACAACATGCAGTCTGTAATTCTTAATCATAATTTCTTTATTCTTGTCAAGATCACCATTTAATTTTACAGATCGTTTGTAATACTCAATAATTTATTTACTCTCTATAGTTTAATTGTTAAGTTCGATTCAATATCAAAATAAACTTACTGTTCGGGTTCCTATCATCTTTAAGTGTTTTTTCAAGAAGATCTGTTATATGAAAACTCTAAGATTAGTTGTCTTGATTCTATTATATAGTTGATTGATCAAGAATACTTTTAGACTCTATGTTCGAAGCATTTAGATTAGTAATATTTCTTGTATTATTAGACCCCATAAATGATCTATAATGAGTAACTCTAGCTGTTGTGGTTTGTTATTAGCTAGCGGCATTGGTATTTCTACTATCTTTCTAATCTGTACTTTATTCTAGCATACCTTTCTCAAGGTAATCTAAATAACTTTACTGATGTGCTCCAGACTTTACAGCTCTTTAATTACTTTAATTTTAAGAAACACTAACGATTTCATCCAAATTCTAAGCTCTATTGCCTATCTTTTTAGATATTTGATAAAGTATTATGTCTTTAGGAATCTTAATTAGACTCTTTGGTCTAACTTCATGACTTGCAATATAACTGCTCTCCTCTTTATCATGAGTGAGGGATCTTTACCTCTTATCAAACTGATAGGTATTTTTGACTGTTCTATTAGACTCTTTTTGTTCTCTATTCGTAACTGAATTGTAATTTTACTTATCTTTCAAAAATTTATTTAGGGAAACTGAGAGTTCTCTATAGTTCTAATCAATTTGTCTATTCTAACTAATCTGTGTATTTATTTTATCCTATTTTAAATCTTTGAAGGGCATAGTAAATCTCTAAGTAGGATTCTCAGAATAATCCTAAGTTTAAGAGCTCTAATCTACACTTAAATTGTTCGCATGCCAATTATTTCTCGTAGTTTGGGATTTCATTCTTATATTCGAGAGTATGCCATCACCTCCTCGATCTTTACTGAATTTATTGTTTAGTTTGATATTTTTGATAGTTTAGGGAAGTTTGACATCCTCTTCAGCAAGAAGTCTAGATTGTTATGAGGTATTTTGATAGTCAAAGGTCATGTGATGCTCAACCATACTATCTCCTCGTTGGTGTCCTGAAGGCGTTTCCAATGTTAGTTGTTATCTATTGTGATGAGATAAGGAGCTTGCATTCCTACTATCTTGGTCTTATTTTCCTTTAGAGCCAAGTCTCTTAGTCATAGTTATTTGAAGATCCCCAAATTTAGGGACAAGACTAATCTTCTCCATATGAGAGGAGACCTATCCACCGCTGCTTATAAAGCCATCCTTAGTTCTTGATAGGTCAGCTTCCATCCTCAATGTTGACTACTTATAGTACTTGCTTTGATCTTCATCTGCTCCTCCACTAGCTCCACCCGCGAATGACAAGTTGACTTTGCTATTGTGAGACTAATTTTTCCTTCCAAGTATTTATTCAAGAATAGCAGTCTTCTCAGTAAGTTGAATAATGTCAGTTCTCACCTTTGAATCAGTTGTGTTAGGTACCATGGATAATGACTAATTAAGGCCATCATTCAGAGTAATTCTAGCTGGTCGCAGTTCTTGCTTTTCCTAAGAACTTGCGTGCTGCTTTTTGTATTTTGATTCCATTTAATTTAAATTATAAGTGAATTTGAGATGAAATTGAAATTCCTAATTATTCAAATTATGTTTTAATAAAGCATTAAGGGGTTTTGGGGTTTTGGGGTTTTGGGG
>CCKQ01006492.1:0-11841 GCA_000751175.1 Stylonychia lemnae
CAAAACCCCAAAACCCCAAAACCCCAAAACCCCAAAACCCCAAAACCCCAATCTGAAATTTAATCGAAGATATGAAAGAAAAACTAGCTAATTATTCATGCGTGATATGTACTATTAAATGAATTGCCGCCCTAACCATTATTGTTACCATTTTATTAAGAGTTATTCCCTTGAAGGAAATCAGTTACAGGATCATTTGTAGATCTTTTATTGTTTTCATACTCCATATCATCAGTGGGCAGTTCATATCTACATGTAGGGCAAGTATTATGCTTTTCTAGCCAAGGAATAATACAGTCAACATGGAATAGATGTTTGCAAGGCAACTTGTAGAATTTATCCTCGTCCTTAAATGATTCAAAGCATACTTGGCAATCTTTTTTCGACATCAAATCGGATCCGCTCATGGGCTTTAACTTTTGAATAAAAGATTTTGATGTTGGAATGCCCTAATTTTGATTCATAGCTGAATTCAATGACTCTTGAATGACCTGGCTTAGAATGTTTTATTCTAGGTTTCCTCCACCAAAGCCTCCGAAAAGATTATTAAGGCCTCCAAGATTGAGAAGGTTGGCATTGAGGTTATTGACTCCTGGTCCAATATTGAAAACCTGCTGAAAGACATGCTATTGTGGCTGCTATACACCATTAACTCCGAATTAATTTGGAAATCCTCCAAAAAGATTACCAAATATGTTATTGTTAGAAAATTATTGCTATTGTTACTGCTAATTTTGATTTTATTATTATTACTGATTGTTATTTTGAGGGTATTACTAGTTGATGTTTATATTTGTATTAAGATTGCCAACTGGCTATTAGAGTTGCTGGTTAAGTTGTTGATTAATTTAGTTTAGTATTGCCTATGGATCATCGTTGAACTAGTCTAAGTCTATATCAATATCTATTTACTGAATCTATGCATCGACCTCCTGATCGTTTAAATCTTCCCAGTCTTGGTTGCCATCGTCCAAAGGCAAGTCCCCCATATCCTCCTAAATTTCGTCAGTAGCTTCTATATTTGCAATGTGTATAACAGTATCCCCTGACTGACCTTAAACTCTCTACACGTTAATGTTTTAGCCATTCTGATTTATGACTGTCTACTATCCTTAAGAACGGACTAATTCATTTATTTACTGCTAAATTGTGTTTAGTAAATCTGGATTGTTTCCACCCGGGATATTTTGAATTTAAGTTGTGATAGTTGCCCTACCATTTTAAGATTAAAATGTCTACTGCATTGAATTACTACCTTGATTTTAAAAAGAGAGATTCGGTATAGTTTAAGGCTATGTCTAAGCTGTTTGCTTATTTTCTTCTTTTTACTCCTCCTAATTTTTTGTTGTATCCTAGATTTTGCTTTCTTCATCAACACAGTCATGAAATTCTTCATCAGAATCTTGTTAAGTTTTTTAATCATTTTTTTTGTTATTTGCTTCATTATTTTGAGACTTCATCATTTGCTACTATATCTCATTTTTGTAAAGTTCCCTTAGATGCTTTAGTTGGTCTTCAGACTCGATTTGCTCAATAAAGAAATCTTGACAGTGTTAGCATTAAAAGTCATCATTCTCATTTTCCTAAGTCATAAGGATTGTGAAATCTAGCTTGCAATTGTGGCAGAAGTATTGTGATGATTTTTCCATTAATTTGAATATAATCAATTATAATAAGGTTTTTTTTCAAAATTAATTTATATTATTCGTTCAAATTTAAATAAGATGTCTCAACTATTCAAAAGTTCACTTAATAAAATACCTTCCTCTTAAACACTTAGAGTAAATTTAATTCTTCAATTTTAGCAATTTAGGGATCTAACGATGTATCAAAATCAGACTAAAATTCATCTAATGTGTACTAGCATAAAAGGTAGGGTAGCTTTATGATGAACCAGAGCTCAGTAAAAAAAAGTTTGATATCAACTCAGTAAAGGAATTAAAATGTATAAAGTGCGATGAGTGTGAGAGTTTAAAGCTAATAAACATCATAATCTCACACATTGAAGCAAAGCAGTGAAATAATTAATTACAATGCAGCTGATGAAAGCTCAAATTCAATCAATAGAAGTTCAAGTGTAAATTAATTTATGGTACAACAGGTTGATAATAAGCAATCTAGAAACCACATCAATCAGACTTAATCAGCTGCAATGGAGTCATTTTATCTTTCTTCAAATATCAAGGTATATTGAAATTTTGTGATTAATTCTAGGTTTTTATGGGAATAAATTCTAATCAATATCAAAATGATGAAACTCTAGGTACAATTGATAGCATTGCTGTAGATAAAAATCTGTAGACAATATATCTTAACTACAATGATGTGCTCTACAAACAATACTAATTTTATCACACATTCGATGAAAATTCAGAGAAACAAGAACTATTTAATTTTTCAGTGAGATAACATCTAGAATCAGATCCAATTCAAGATTAAGTTACAACAATAATGATGTATGGATAGAAATCTACGGGTAAGAGCTAAATATTAGGCTCATTATTTGAGCCTTATGAAAAAGAAAATTGTTTGATCTGGCTAACTCTTAAGAGTATGTTTCAAAATTAGGAATATCAAGATGATTGCAGTGGAAATGAAATATTCATATCTTGCTATGAGGTATTTTTGGAGACGTTGTGCGATTTATTCGATGAAACTAATGATGAATTTCAAACTGAAAACGATATTACTTGGCTTAAAGTTACATCTCTTGATCAGGCAGAACAACAACTCAAAATAGCCTTTTTAAATAGAAAGCAGATTGTTGATGAAAATGGGCTATCTTTTTCTCAAAGTCATTTGATACTGAACATTAAAGTAGCAGATTCAACTTCAGAGAATAGTGGGAAGATGATATCCTTTATTGATTTAGTTGGATTTGACGACTCATTCACAGAAAAAATAATGAATGGAAATTCATTCGCAATTCATGAGAACTCAATACTTCAAAATGAATCTCAATTCCAGGACTAAAACAATGAACTTAAGCTATAAAGAGTAATCAGAGACTGCAATGACAACAATCTATTTTCAATAAGAAATCTGTTACTATCTTTAGAGAATGATAAAGATGGGAAGCTTTAATAGGTGTTGGAAGAGACAACCCTTGCAAGAGT
This sequence comes from Stylonychia lemnae, assembly GCA_000751175.1. NCBI lineage: Eukaryota > Ciliophora > Spirotrichea > Sporadotrichida > Oxytrichidae > Stylonychia > Stylonychia lemnae. Next base: position 3,117 of record CCKQ01006492.1, read on the forward strand.
TGTGTTTGCTAAACTTCTTTAGTCTAGTAACTTTTATATAATTGGAACTCTAAATAAAAACCAAGATAACTTTAATGAAAGTTTAAACACTTTAGAATTTTGCACCAAATTTTAGCAAGCACTTATCAATTAACAACAAACTATCCTACCAGAAGTTAAGGAATCAAGTTTAGTGCAGTTTACTTAAGAAGAGAATATGATTGCAACTGATGACAGCTACAATAACTTGATGGGGAAAAGAGTCTAAGCATTACCTTAAGAGATCTCAGCATATTTGAACTGTTCAATTAAGAATGACCAAATGTCAAAGTTTTACTTAAACAATAACAATAGTGTTACTCAAAACTAAGAATTTGCAGATACACTTATTCTTCAAAGTGTGTAAAGACCAAATATACGTTTAAAAGCATAATTAATAGACAATAAAAGCAATATAAGCATTAATTCAGGCAAAATGATGAAATACCTAGATAGGTTTTTGAATAAATAGACCTATGGTAAGTCTGAAGTATCTTCATAGAATAATAATAACTCCTTGTACTTCTTTTAGAAATAATTGAAATCCAGTAATGGTATGAATAGAGAGAATAATATCAAAATATAGAATGAGTTTATTTTAGAATCTCAAGGCAAAGGAAAAAATTTAGGTATGATATAGCAAGTTAAAAACTCAAACTAGAAGAAGAGGAATGGATTCTATAAATAACCCAGTGAGAGAAGTACTGGATTCGCAACCAATACCTAAATTACTCATCTTAGAAAATACTCTCAGGATTTGATCGGTTAGTCTTAGAGTAACAATAACATTTAAAGATCACAGCTTACATAAATTAACAAAGGAGGGGTGAATCCCCCCTAGATAATGGAGAGAACATTTAGTGAGATAAATTTCAATAATGGCTCAAAGAATATGGATGAATCTCAAAGAGTGTTCAATCTGAGACAGCTTGAGAACTTCTCTAAAATAATGGGCAACAAAAGTAAATACGATTCTAGTTTTCTGAGTACTTTCGTCTTGCACAACAATAACGGCAATAATTCTTATAGAGATAATGTAATTATTGAGGAGAATTCTCATGTATAAGAAGATATCTAAGAAGCTTTAAGTTAATTTAAGCAGGTAAAGTAAGTGATTGACCAAAACTAAAATACAAGAAGTAGGTCATAGCTTAAAAATAAACTCTAGACAATGACTCTAAATTAGTAGTTATTGTCTTAATCAGCAGCAGAGTAAAATCAAACTAGGATTTCAAAAGGTTAATTGTTCATACATACTATTATAAAAGAGTCGCTGAAATGTATTGATGTCTAGATGAAGGATTTTTCGCAGTTTTTTACTAAGGATAAATCATAGCTAGATGCTTGCTTTGTCTGTAAAAGCTCAAATATTCAACAGAGTACTTAAGACTCTAATTTTACCGATATTTTCAAAATAAAGAAAGCAAGGTTTTTTGATCTTGATAAAATTCTTAGAGATATTGAGTAAAAGGAACTGAGAACTCAAACATTGTGCTCAATCAGAGAGAGCCAGCAAAGCAGTCATAAAAGAAACACTAAGTCTATTAATTAATTGCCCCCATCAGGAAAGCTGATAGTAGATGTACCAAAGAATATATAAAATGCAAAATAGCAACTAAGGAGGGGTCAATCAATAAATAAGGAAAATATTAAGCCTCCTAAGTTCCCAGGCCAGAAATCAATGCTTAATGATGAGTCTAAAGTAGCTGGGTTTGAAAGTTTAAATCAGCTTAACTTCCCACTTGGAGTGTATACCTAGCAGCCCATGCAAAATAGTCATTTTAATAAGTCAAGATATTGAATCAATCAATCGGTATATCTAGATAATTAGTAGTGGTGATTTTAAATTTATGTTTGTTAAATAGGTCTTAATATGTAATTTGATTCTTATAAATATTTAAAATTCCTAATAATATTAATAATATTTAACATTTATCATTATCAAATGGCAGACAAGAAGCATCATCGATAGAAAACAATGGTGACTGGAGGTGGAGGAAATAATCAAAGTTATCAAAATAATAATAGCAGCAATCAGCAATAGCCATTCAACCAGCAGCAGCAGTCTAGTAATATTGGAAACTTTACTAAAAAAAGCTATCCTAAGAAAAACTATTCATAGTTTAAGAATCAAGATTAGAATCAGATCAAGCAAAATTCAGTGTTTGATGATCCATTTGAAGAGTCAAGCTATTTAAAGTTCCTAATGAGTGAAAGGTATCATATATATGAAGACATTGCTGCCAAAGAGAGAAGGTACGAGGCACTTTAAAAACTTAAAGAAATCATTAATTAGTGGTAAATAGATCATGCAGTCAATGTAAGGAAAATCAATCAGCAAGAGGCGCAAAAACGATAATCTTGCTTACTGCCTTTCGGCTCTTATGAAATGGGAGTGCATTTTCCTGATACTGATATGGATCTGATATGTGTGTTCCCTTAATATATTTTGCAAGAAGACTTTTTCAATACCTTTAAGACATTTATCACTTCTCAGAAGGATGTTGAGAATGTGATAGATGTGGTGGATGCAAGAGTCCCAATACTCAAACTTAAATTTATGGGAAATTAAATTGATCTTTTGTATGCATGCATTGACCCCAAACTTTTGAACGAGCAAGTGAAGATCTAGAAGATTATTAAAGATGAGTAAGTATTTAATAAACTCAACCAAGTAAGCTAGAATAGTCTAAATGGATTAAAAGCAACTCAGAATCTAATTAAATCTGTGCCAAATCCACGAAAATTCAAGATATTTCTCAGATGCATTAAACTGTGGGCATAGAGAAGAGGTATATATTCTAATACATTTGGATATCTGGGAGGTATTTCATATGCCATATTAGTGGCTAAAATATGCCAGGATCATCCAGATCTAGAGCTAGTAGATTTAGTTCACAAGTTCTTTGAGGTATATTCTGAGTGGAAATGGTTTGATCCAGTGTTTATAAAGATTGGAAAAAAGAAAGACAACACTAAACTCGACCTTAATAAACTGTAGGTACTAGATGCCTACTCTCAGGATATAATGCCAATATTGACTCCGAACACTAATCCGAAGAACTCAGCATATAGAGTTTGCTAATTAACTTTTGATACTATATGCAGCGAACTATATAGAGGAAAGCAAATTCTAAAATAGTTAGCTCCTTCAACTCTGAAAGTCATTAAGCAACCTGACGAACAAGAAGAATCAATACCTTAGACTCAAACTGATAATTAGGAAGAAATTAAAGGGGGAGACCTATTACAATAGCAAATACTAACTACTTCAACTATATCTTTACCAAAGAAGATTTGTTGGACTAAGCTGTTCTAAAGATTCAGATTTTTCGGAAACTATAATCATTTTATTAGAGTTGATGTGCTTTCCACAGATGAAAGTGGCCATCTCAAGTGGCAAGGGTATGTTGAAAGTTAACTTAGAAGATTGATTTAACTTTTTCAAGACGTGGAATAGATCCAAGGTTTAAGAATTTACCCTCGAGCCTTGTCAAGAGATGAAACTAGAGACACTATGAATGATCAGTTCAAGTGCTGCGACTCTTATTTTATTGGGATAAAATTCAATGAGACTGGGTCATAAGCGTCTGTTAACTTGAGAGAATAAGTTATAAATTTTTGTAATTTCCTTGAAATTGGAAGAGTTACTAAACAAATCAATAATGTCCGCATATTGCATTTCAAGAAATCAGAGTTGCCTGAAGAGTTAATAGAGAAGTATTGAAATTTAAAGATTCAATTCTATAATTTGCATTTTAAGGATGATCCTATCATTTTATTAAGCTTAATTTAATAATTAGTTAATTTTTAAATTTCTAATAAAAATTTGATTAAAATGGATGCAGAAATGTTTAATCAAACTGAAGAAAAAGTGTAAAACATAAATGATTTGGAATTAATTGACACAAGTTCAAGGTTCATATAAAATGATCAACTATTCTAGCAAGACACTGATAAGATTGAGGAAGAAAATCAACTTGATTAGACAGATGATTAATTATTTAAAGATGATACTCATTATGACTCTCGCAGAAAATCAGCTCCATCTTAATTGAAGATAAAAACCAGACGTTAATCGAAGGGAATAGTTTACTTTAACAGAAAAAAGCCCACTATAGAGATTACTATTGGTTCTTTGGAGGAATGGTATATCGAAAATCAGTTTAGATTCAAACGAAGGAAGATGAATACATTTACTGAAGGAGAAGATTAAAAAGAAGAATATTTTGATTTAGAGGAGACAAGGAGTAAGCTTAACAAGAGCTATCTGTATGAAAATTGGTAAGAAGATTTCGAGAAAGAGAGGAAAAAATTAGAGTCTAGAAACAAGAAGCGTAAAAGATCTAACAGTAGTAGATCAAGAAGTAAGAGTCCTACTCCTGTTTCCAAGAAAGATGATTTCTAAATTCAGGTTAATCAGAATGTAGTTCAACGAAGGGGTTCAGTTAAAGGGGGCAGCTTAAAAGGCTCTATCAAAGGAGATTTGTCAAATAGCTCATAAATAGACTCTGAAGAGGAGGATCGCAGAGAGGCTGAAAAGATAAAAGTAGATATACTAGATGAACTCAACAAAAAAGATGAACCTATGGAAAGCTAGTAATTATCAACTAATCTAAAGTATGCATAGAAATATATCGAGGAGGCACTAAAATGCCTGTTTGATAATTAACTTGTGAAGAAAAAAGATATTGGCAAAAAATCATATTACATTGCTGTAAATCAAGAGAGCTATTTGCAGTTCATATAAAATAAAGACTTGATCAAAGAGAAAATATAAGAAATCAGAGATGTTGAGATGTAAGAATAGACAATTGATAGTGAGCTTAATAAACTTGAGAAGCAAATTAAAGACCTAAAACTCAAACCAACATCTGAGCAGATTAGACAAGAAATTATAGCAATGTGAGAACATATAAGTAAAATTGAATCTGAAATTGAGGAATTTAAGAAGGATCCTAAATATTTGGGGGACTAAATGCTGAATAAGTAAAGAATGATGGAGGAGAGACTATAAAAGATAGTTCATATCTATAAAAAGCGAAAGGACTGTTGCGAGGACATGCTTGATTATTTTTCAGAACATTTAAATGAAGATATTGATTAGATAATGAGGAAATGTGGAATAGATCCAGCTGATAGGATTATATCAGAGGATTTGGCTGAAATTCTAGGTATACAGTTACAAAGAGATAACCTTTCATCTGATTACTAAGAAGAGCAATCTTAGAGTAAAACCAAAAAGAGCAGAGAAAGTGTTCAAGATGAAGTTTAAAATGAAGAAAACATTGATAATGAATGAAATGATTATTATACTTTGGCTAATCTTTTAATTTCATAACTCTGATTAAACTTGCTATTGATTATCAAAAATTTAAGAATAATTTACAATTGATCAATCATTATATAACTGTAACTAAGCATCATCTTCTTCCATAATAGTTTCAATTTTAACTATCTTAGCTCCAGATCCAAGCCTATTACTGCTGCTATTTTGACTCTTGGCAGTTGTGTTTCTGCGAGTTGAATCTAAAATTTGATAGCTCTTTGCTTTTTGCTTGCTTTAATTGCTCGCACTTGCAGGTCTTTGGCTTGTGTTTCCAGCACCATTAGCGCTTGATATACTCCCTCTCGGAGATGATGAACTGTTCGAAGTTTTCCTTCTGATTTAGTTGATTTCTTTCATCGAAACCCAAAGTTAGGCGTTTTTACTTAATTCATTATAGATAAACTCTTGATAGTTGCTTGTAGAAACATTTTTCTTTTAAGATTCCTCAAAAAGAGCAGGAATGTTTGCATATTTGGCTAAGTGATTCTCAGGAAACATAGTGTTTTTAATTTTAAAACACATCTCATAGAAGTATCTACAAATATTAATAAGGTATTTCTTACATTTTGTTGTTTTATCTTGACTCTTTTTCTCTCTTTGATTCTTCGAATTTAACTGTTTCATCGATTTCATCACCTATTTTTGGGTTAGACATGCTTCTTATAAATTATGGATGTGAAGGCTTCTATTAAAAATCCTTAATTATATTGCTCATAGTGGAAAATGGCATTGAGTTCTAGGTGAACTATGATGTTTAAGTCTTCATACTATTATCAGAAATAAGAGTTTAGTTATCTATATCGCTCCTAATATCACTCATAATAAAAAGTCCTTTATGGACTATGTTAGGATAATTTTAAATCTATCCTCCTTTCTTTACAAACTTATTTTGCATTGCCATGATTAAATCGTTAGTTCTTTTTTGCAAAAACTCTTTTTCTTAGATAGTTTTGTTCATTTCTTCTTGCTTAATCTTATATTTCTCTTCGCTATGTTCACTTCTGATTGATTATATAGTATTTCTTTACTCATTTTATAGCGATCTCTATCTATTAAATTCTCCTCCAGAAGATATACTTTAATTGTCTAATCGAAAGGTACTATTATCTTTTAAATACTATATTATGGTAGAGAGCCTCTCTCTTGCAAGAACTTTTAATCTCTGTATAAAGATCAATAAATTAGTTGAGATTCCGACTGACTCTTCTTGGAATTAAATGTTCTAAATGATCTGTTTGCACTACAAATAATCTTGTTAAGTGAATTAGTTTTGAGCTTTTGATTTTAGAATTTCATCTCTAAATTTCTAGGCATATTACTAGATAATGGTAGCGTCCATTTCTTGTCTAGTATTAGGAGAACTAGAGACTAGATCTTGAACATACTTATCTATAGCTAGCAATAATTTTTCAAGTTTTTCAATTATTTGTTGATCAGTATTATTGCTTTATTAAGAATTGGCTAGTCTCATACTTTCACAATAAAGTAAATGATCTTCTATTTTACCCTATCTTATAACTCTTTAACATTTAACACATACAGTTTCCACTGCTCTTGGAGATGGAGGTTCAATAGGATCATCTGCTTCTTTTTCAGAAGGTTTAATAGATCTAATTTTAGATATAGATTATTGTTTATGGGCAGATGATCTATCTATAGAGCTTATATTGCTTTTTAGATAACTTGCAGTTGAAGTGTTTCTATTAGGAGTTCTTAGTAGCTCCAACGCCTATTACTGTTATCTTGAAGTTTAGAAATTAGAAGAAAAGTTACTCTTGTCTTCATATCTTAAAGTTGGTGCAGATGAACCACTGTGATAGTCGTCAGCCCCTGCTTTATAATCTATGCTTTTACGCCCCTCATTGTTAGATTAGTAAAGACCAGAATTAATCTTCTTTTCACTTGGAGAATTAGGCATCAATTTCTTAACCTTATCTTGAACTTTTTCAAAGAATTTAAATGCTCCATCTATAGCCTTTTGCTTACTAATTGAATAAATAAATCCTCCAAAAGTTCTTTCTAAAGATCCCCTTCTAGCTGAATTTTTAGATTATTAATTTAATGAATCTTGGGTCATATTTTGCAAATTATTTGCTGCATAACTCATTTAAGTTCCATTATTATTATCGTTAAGGGCAACTTTTTGTTTTACAACTAATTTATGCTTGTTAAAAGAAGATACCTTTTCACTTAAATTTTTTGCTTCAGTAATTCTATCATTCATCACAATTGACTGTCTAAATTAAATCTTGTTATTATTGCTTTAAAGATCATTCTATATCATGTTGCTAGACTTCAAATCTACTGATTTTTTAGTTAATAAATCTGATTTTATGTTATATGAGCCACTATTTCTAGAATGATTAGGATCACTTACTCGTTTACTCTCTAGCTAGATATAGAGAGCATCTGTTATTGGAGTGTCAGAAATGATGCTAGCTGATTGCTTATAGTTCATTGTTTTGGAATGATTCAAGTTTGATTGTGATCCATTATTGTAAATAAAATTATTGTATTAGTATTGAACATAAATATTCTGAGGAGCATATACTTGGTACTCGCTGCTATCTACATTTTAAGTCTTTTAAAGAACTTTAGCAATATGCTTATTTAAGTTTTGAGGCTATACTTTTCCTTCCTATTGCTAATTTACTCCTGTTTAGTAAAGCATTTTATTGTAATTTTAGGATAAATTACCTCAATTTTACTATGAAGTTGTTGAAGATATTGATGAAAATTATGATTGTTGATGCCCATTACTGCTAGAACAGTCTATTGATTGTCTTTACTTTTAAAAGCATGTATTTGCTAGGAGCTTTTTACTCTCAGAATTTATTTATTGAGATTATTTTTGATAACCTCCTACAATATTGTAATTTCTATCACTCGAAAATTTATTATCATTCATATCAATTTGAGTTTGATTATTTTGCTTGCTTTATTTGGAAAAGTGATTTTTGTTAAGAATTGCGGATTATTTAGATATTTCTTCATTTGTAGAAACAAAAGATTATTTAGGAAGTGATGATTTTTGCATCATTTTATCTACTAATTGCTGCTATAACTAATCAGGCCAGTCTAAGTTATTTGTTGCCGATATATGCACGTTATTTTAAGTGCTTGAATTTATTTTATGAGAGTTACCAGTTGATTATCTTTTAGTTTACTGATTGGATCTTTAATTCATAGTGCTCTGAACAGGAAAAAGTTTATTAGGCAGTTAGGCTTAGCTAATTTGCTATTGTTAATTATTGCTCTGACCCTTATAAAATTAGTCTTTTTTCTTCATTTACGAATAAATTAATTTAATTAAATCAAATTATAAATTCTTAGACATATTTTAAGCATTCGGGGTTTTGGGGTTTTGGGGTTTTGGGG
>CCKQ01006539.1:0-13133 GCA_000751175.1 Stylonychia lemnae
CCCCAAAACCCCAAAACCCCTAGATCTGATAACTCATTCAGAGCAGGTAGAGAAAAAATAAGGAATAATAAACTTGATAATTTATCCAGATTATTAATAGTGGAATTTCAAATTTTTAAAGTAATTCTTACTATTGACAATGAGATTATTTTAGTAAATATATATATTATTACTAGTTAATTTAAATCATGCATTAAATGGGTATTTTTACATAACCTCCTCTGAGTTATAACTTTCACAAGTTAATAACTATCTCAATATTACTATATCAAATTTCTATTTACAAATTATCAGAAGATTGATGTAGAAGCAGTAATGAAATTTTCTAGAACTATATGACATCAAGTAAAATAAATTGAATTTAATACTTCAGGAAATTTGCAAATAAATACTTGTTCCTCTGCAACTCTTACATATCCAATCATTTTTGGAGGTAGCATGACTGATTGCAATTAAGATATTACCTTCAACGGATTTAGCGCTGATAATCTAGCTAATATGTTAGTAACAGGCAGAGTAGATATTACTGTTGGTGGAGCAGTTTGTCCTATTAGTAATACTCAGGGAGTGATACCTTTCATATCATACTCAGATGTTGATGGTAGTTATAGGCATATTGTTTAATACTAAAGATTATTAATTATTTTTTTTAGGAAATTTGAAATGGCAAAAAACTATTGCTTATTCTTCAACATCTATGATTTTGGCACCTTTAATCAGTGGCTCAAATGCAGTTGCTATTTTGAAAGATACAACAAAATTAAGAATACTTAAAATTTAGATTAGTTCAGGAAATTAACTCGATGAAAAGACGTTGGATACTTACTATGCAAATGGAACGATTGGAGCAATAAATATGAAAAGTGACTCATCAAATTAAGATATTTATATAAGCTTGACATTACTAACAACTGCATTTGGATATTCTGGTAGCTAAGAAACGATGCTAATAAGACTTGATTCTAGTTTAGTAATCAAATGGTGGGATTGAGTTCACGGTTCAACCTCTAAAACAGGAATTAACAATTATGCACTTGATCTTACTATTTAAACTGCATATGTTTTGAGACTAGCTCTTTTTTATACTGGAGCTTCTTCTCAAAAGTATATTGCTCATTAGATATAAAAATCAGATGGCACCTACATGAAAGAGGCATCATGGAGTAATGTTGAGCCTACTACTTTTCTTGGATAAATTCGACTTAATGCTGACTCTTCAAAATGGTTTGGACTAGTATATATAGGTGCTGCAAACTAATTATAATTTTCTGTAGCAGATTCAGCAACAAATACAATTTTAGCATTGTATGAGAGCACTCTATCATTAGCTTACATTAACCTTGAAATCACGTCTACAGACAAACTTTTTATATGTGGTATCATAGATAATTGTAAGGAAGAATCACTGTTTATATTTCAATTTAGATATTATTTAACTTTTAAATATCGAACCAACAAATGGAACAATAATCTCTCAGTTAAAAGTAACAAGGGGTGCTACAACTCCAACAGTAAATCCTACTATTTTTATGGCAACTGGCAAATTGAAATAAATACTATTTGCCTATAATGCGTAGCAATTTATTTCTACTACTTATAAAGCTAGAGTAAGCTCAAAATAAATTACTCACTTATATTTTGTAGTTGATTGTTTTTAGCAGTGAGGAAGATCTAACCAAGCCAAGATAAAGTTGTACAAACTTCACAGTAACTACTGTTGCAGCATTTACTTCAGCTGACATTTCATCAGCATCTTAATCAGTATTTATCACTTTAATATATTCATTTAGAATACTCCTTCATTTACTTCAGCTAAGGTAGTTCTGTCACTGAATTCAACTAATCTAAGTTTAAATGGATCATTTTTCTCAGCTAATTAACTTTACACATAAAAAGATTTGAATCCTTCGTTTGTATGTAGACTGCCAATAATTTTATCTCCAAGCCCTCTTATTTATGATCTAAACACATAAGCTGGAGTTAATGTATCATACAACATTAAAGTTTCTACATGTGCTGGCTAGGATTATAGGATAACATCAATATAAAATTAAGATGGTACAGCTTTGAACTCAACAATTAATTATTTCAATGCTGCTACTTCAATCTTTTCATTGAAACTTACGGCTCAAGATTACCCAAATTTTTATGGAGTGAGATAACGGAAAGTTAATATCGAATATGCGGGGGATATCACTTCAATTTATGTTCTAATTTAGCTTAAACCATATTCCAAATATGTGAAAAATCCTATTGTCCCAAATCACAGTACTTAAGGATGCAATCTTACGATTTATCCGTTCTTTTATGGACATTCTGCTTCTGTATACACTTGGCATTCAATTATGGATTAATATGGAAATATCATGATGGCTGGAGAAAGTAATAAGAAACCGTTTGGTGATTCAACTGATCCAGTGAAAGGATTTATTTCATTAATTGATTAAAGAGGTATGCCATACTGGGTTTATAAAATTGATACAATCTTTAGTCCATAGATTGCTCAGAAATGTGCATATGTTAGTCAATATTAAACATTTGTTTATGGAATATGTACTCAACAAAATCAGTATTTTAGAGAATATTAGTAATCAACTATAATACTTAAATTAGAACACTAAACAGGAACTTTAGTTTACGTTAAGTATTTACCACTTACCTATTAGCTGACTACCTTATCCTACAATAAAGGTTACTTTATCTAAAATATTGGAGGAAATTAAATAGTAAGTGTATACAGGGCTAAAAGTGGAAGTCTTGATAGTTTTGCTATGGTAATATTTGATGAGCAGACCTTTTTACCAATTTACCACAAATTTTATTCTTCTACAAATGCTGCTGCTTTTACCAGGTCATTTTTGATTGATATAAATCGGGGAAAAATGTATAATACAAATCCAGGGACATAATATGTATAAATCTTATAAGTTATCGACTTAGTTTCAGGCAACTTAACAAATAAAATTAATCTTTAGTATCTGATCAATTCAGATTCACCATCTTCATCCTAATTGTATGAAGAAGACTATATCTTAATATCCAATTGTGCTTACGCAACACAAAATGTATGGGCTCTTTTTATAATATCTAGAATTGATTTAAGCTCTCTCAAGGGAGTGAAAATTGCCTTTTAATCAATGAATCTCAGATCAGTTTAAGTCACTAGTGATTTAGATGGAAATATATTTCTTTCAGGAGGATCAGAGTAATTTTATTTTGTGAAACTTAGTCCAACTCTTGAAGTTTTAGATTAAAGACTGTGGATACCTAATTTAAATAATATGATTATTGCAGGAACATATGCTTATAATGGCGAGATATTTATGGCATTTACTGGAACATACTCATCTGGAGCATCTAGCTCTACAATGATTTTTCGCGGCTATGATGATGACTATAATTGCTTTAAATTGCCTTTGCCTGATATTACAATTACCAATCCTATTCCTGTCATTTCTGAGATAACTGGAACTTCTATCCCTGCATCTAGTCTCCCAGCAGCTGTAGTAGTTGATTTAAAAACTGATAATTTGCCATTAATTAACGATGCTACTACAATTAAGATATCTACACTTTCATTTGCTGATGACTTTACAGATAGAAATACTTGGGGAGATGAGATACTTCCAGGTCTTTACTATTCAGCCCCAAACAGCAACTATTAATGTGGAATGATATCACCAATTTTAGAATTCAAATAATAGAAAATCTATGATATTGTTAAGCCTGATGTTAAGGTTATTAATCTTGAAGGAGTTAAAAATTGTTAAGGAAGAGAGTTTGGCAGAATGCTACTTGATCCTTACACTAACACCACTACTTATAAGCAATCTTTTATAGCTTTGACAAATACTACAGCAGTAACAATTACATCAACATCTGCTCTAAGACCAACCAGTTTTTATCTCAAATTTAGATACTATGATTACACCACAGGTATTAATGGGTATTACAAATCGGATGATCAGATTCTTATAAGACTTGTATTTGTATAACCACACGTTATATCCTCTTCAAATTATACATATTGCTTATAAAACCCATTTCCATTCAGCTTCGGAATGAAATGCAATACTTGCCAAGTATATATGATGAGTGTTGTTGCAAATTCTGAAGATGATAATATGCTCTTATCAGGAGCTGCTAGTGAAGGGAACACTTTTGCTATCAGTGATGGTGATCTTCGAGATGCATTCTTATTGAGGTAATAGATCTATTCAATTTAATTTTTCTTAGAATGTCCCCAACTGGATGGGTAGAATGGTATGTATAAGCTAGTGTATACAATGGCCAAGAGGATGCATTTTATGGAGTAGCTCTTTCTAATGATTTTGTTTATTCTCATTTTCAGAATTCTAACTCAGCCTATCCAAATAAAGTTGATTTGTTAGTAAAACTAGCTTATCTTGATGGTGAACTTTAATGGGCAAAGAAATTCTAATTATAAAACCCTATTGATCCTCTAATTAATCTCTATTTTGCTAAGATTACTGAAATTGCAGTAAATCCAAGAAATTAAAGCTAGCTAATGTTTTCCCAAAAGTTATATGATGGGACAAAAGACATTCCTGGAAATATGCTAGTATATGATGACTCAGAAAACATTACCACTATCTACTAAGTTTTTGTAAAGCCAATCTCTTTAGCCTCAGGCAGTGGTGTAAATGGAGATATAATTTATGATTACTAGGAAGACTTCTTCTATGCAGCAATGTGCCAATTTATCACTTCATCAACTAAAAAAGATATGCTAATTTACAAACAAAACCCTACAACTGCGGAAATCATCTGGACTAGAACATTCAACCACGGTGATGACCTGCTCGTTACAGATTCAACATAACCAGTTTTAGCCTAAAATAAATTTACTGGGTATCTTTATATGGCAACAGCTACTAAATATGCACATGTGGCTTCTTTAAATTAACTTGGAGTTACTAGAAGAAGAATACATCTAAAAGCAGGGCCAACAAATGTACTTAGTAATATCTAATTAGCAATGAATCATGTTAATGGATAAGTTGTCATTTTAGCTAGACATGTTGGCGGAGGTAATGTCTTTACTATCAATGTACTCGATAATAATCTTAATCCTATCTCAACTATAATGTGGAAAGGACATGATGGCATGGAGAATGTCTGGGGTAAATGGATTGCTTAAACATAATCAGAATGGTATTACCTACTATTTAACATTTAATACTTTGGAGATGTATATTCTAGTTCAGAAGTTTTATTTAGCAAAAAATCAGTTTATGATTTAGAGTAGTATAAATATGAATGTCATGACTATACGCCTGCAGGAAACATTTCAATTGTAAATGATTATACTACAGGTAATTCTATAGATGTCCCTGTTGGTGCAATCTTTATCTCAAACTTGAATTTTATCACAAATGATACAAATATTCTGAGAACTTATTAGCTTAATAAATACGGACCCGCTATGATATTCGGATAAGGAGATAAGCTGACCTTGATAAAGATAACGGTAATCATGTAATATGTGGGCGTATATATAATTCACCTTATAAACCTTAGCAATTTAATACAGCTGGAGGAGTCTACCTAAGCTTGGTTGTATTCTCTGATATAAATGGATAAATATATTGGGGATATTCTATCGTTTATCTTGTTCCATCATTAAATTCTCAAATTAGATCTTGTAAAATTAGTGCAAACAAAAACGTCTATGGATTATTTGTTCTTACTGATCTGACATATTTTGCTTTAGTTAAATTTGACTATGAAACTGGCAGAGTTTATTATGTCAAGAGGTTACAGGAATCGTTCTAAATTTCATATCCAACATTTTTTAGAATTCATATGGACCCAGTTTACGAACATGCATATGTAGTTGCACCTAAAAACGATGAATCAAGGTATAATGCGCATATGAAAATTGATTTGACATTAGAATATCCTGTCCATGTTTGGACATACAGTATCACAACTACAAGTGGATAATGTGGTTATAATACTTGCAGAGTAAGTTAGATAGTTCCAACAGATACAAAATTTTTATATTCAGCAAGTGTTATAACCAGCAATGGCCATTACATATACTACACTAAGCTAGATAAATAAAGAGGAACGATGATTCTTACAAAGCATTTTAGTGAAGTAAATTACTAAGGCATACCATCTCTTCATCATGATGGGAACTACATTTATTCAGTTAGTGGACTATTATTAGCAGGAAAACTATAGCGAAGTATTCGTTAATTTGATCTTAACTTAACTCTTGTCAAAGGAATAGTTGATAATAGCTAGAATTGGGCTAATACAGAATTCTCTAGTTTGGGTAAGAACTTATTTATTCTAATCTTTATTTTAGATACTGATGATACATTCTTATATGAATTTAATTGTGGTCTTTATGATGATTAACACTTTCTTTATAAATTCAATAAGCTTTCGATGGTACTTATAAGAGCTATAATGTATGTTACAACACTTAAATGTTTTAAACGGAATAACACAATATTTATATTTCATAGATATAATATTTTAACTTTATCATTTTAGAATACTTCCTTTTTCTCATAGTTTAAAACCAGGTGTATACAACACTTTAAAAGTATACAAGAATAGGCTTTTACTTTTCTACGGATCAAGCTCACCAAGTAAGGATAATACGTTTAATTATCTATTTAGTATAATCTTAAGATTATGACTCAATTATTGTTAACGCATTCGATACAAATTTAGATTCTCCAGAAACATGCTTTAAAGGATAGAATTTTACAACTATTCTCACATATTCACTTTCAACTTCTGATATGTCTAGTCACATAGTTCACTATACTAGTATAGGAGAAGTTAGATTTCTTAATTAGAAATAACACTATTTTGAAAGGCTTTAATATCCTAAAACTATAAATTGGTAGCCAGCATCATTTTTTTCGTGCTTTGAAGGTAGGATTAATTTTGATAGTAATCCAGGAAATATACTAATTTAAATGCCATCAGGCCCAGTAGAGAATGAATATAATTTTCCAAAAGACTGCACATAAGCAAGTCTTGAATTTGCTTGGAAAGTTGATAGATATACCACAGCACCAACATTTATTCAAGTAACAAATGCAACATCAACATTTAAAGTAACGATTACTCCTTCAATAAATGTCCTAGGGACATACTCATTAAATATTTAGTTCTATGCTATTGGAATTCCAAATACTTAGTTTAACTACAGAATTATAATTGATATTTATCCTGAAAAAGATTATGGAAATGAAATATCAACTGATGAGTGTCCTACTTAAGTTATGCCTGCAGTGTTCTATCTTCCAAATGGATTGGACATGACTTTTGAAGGTGCTGATCTTGATAGTGACGGTTTAAATCTCTTACTTTGTGGAACTGTACTTAGCAAATTGACATTGAAGACAATAACTCAATCATATTTAGCTGTTTACTACAGAAGAATTGCATTGAAATTCCATATCACATTGGAGATAGGAAATATTTATTCTTAACCAATAGATTGTTTATTCGGGCCAAAGGAAATGATATATAGCGCTCATAGTTTTTCTTATCAAACCAGTGTTCGTGAACCTGATTCAATTGCATTCTTTCAACATTATCCTAATGGCTAGTATTATAACAGCACATAATTAGTTTAAGCAGGAAAATCTATAATTTTAAGTAGCTATAGAATTGAAAAATAAACAGGAGATCAGTATTTTTTAGGATTAATGACTAAAACTACATTTTAATTCGACGATGCAACTTAGTTATTCATTAGCGGTTTAGACAAGGATTTTGGCTTTAAATTCTTTATATTTTATTCGATTGAAAGTGATTTTCCATTCGGTCAAAATTTTGTATTTGACTCTAGCAAAGGATTTTTGTATTTGTCAACAACTATAACTGCCTAAGTAAGATAACAAGCAGTACTAAAACTACAATTATCAGATGGAGTTAATATTTGGTAAAAAATGTTTAGAGATACAAGCAACTAATTAACCAATAATCCACCTAATAATAGACCAGGATTAGCCTATACAATAGATCATCTATATACTTGCATGAATTTTTATGTCGGAGGCCAAGGTTCTTATGAAACATTTTTTTACTAACTAGATTTGAATACAGGCAACAAACTCAAAAATTTAGAATTCAATACTGCTGGTCTTAATACTCATGCATGCTACTTGTATTTTTAATAGACAACTAGCCTAATTTACATGTATCTTTCAAAAGATGACAGCTCAATACTCATACCAATGGATATATCTAATCCAAGTTCATTTATCTTTAAGAATTACATTCTTCGAATTTCTAGCAATACTAAAAGCTACTTTTCCAGATTTATCCAAAAAGGTACAACAATGTGGTTTATAAACATGGGACAAGATCCGAGCTACAGATGGTGGGGATTTATGAATTCATTTTCAGATTTTACGACATTTAAGTTTGATTATACATGCACTGGATTTTCGACTCAAGCTTCGAATGTTGTTTCTACATACTAATTGCCTTATGGAGTTTCAGGAGATCAAAGCTCTAATTGGGTAAATGTGACTAAGATCTCTTCATCTCCATTGAATGCTGATGATTTGCTGACTTATATGAATGGTACAACAGACTTTAGGGGTTTATATTATACCTCTAGAGAAGCAAATTCTAGATATGCTTATTCGGATTGTCCAATTTATGCTAATCCTTATAATTCAGTTGTTCAAGATAGGTTGGGTGAATCACTTAGTGCTCAATAAGGAGGATTTGCTGTTGGATCAAATAACTATTCATTGGTATTACCTTCATTTAAACAATGTGCCAAGTTTCCTTTAACTTATACAATTACTTTCTAAAATGGCACAGCAGTTCCTAGCTTTATATAGTTTAATAATACAATGCTATATTTGCTAATTTCCCCTTATAGCAGCTCATTTATTGGTATCTACAATTTGAGATATAAAGGAGCTTTAACAGAAAGTCTTTCATTTTCTAACTACACAGATTTTAAAATAGAAATCATCAAAAATGAAGCACCAACAGTTAGACAAGATTTCGATTAAAATGTTTAACTACTTGCTCATTACAATTATACTTGGTAGGTGTTTTTACATTCTGATAAAGAGGGAGACGATGCCTTCTTCAATTCTCAGCTACTAAATAATGCAAATACTTCAATTACAGTATCATCAAGCTGGTTTAGTATTGCCTTTTCAGATAATTCAGGTATTGAATTTAGTGTCACAAATCCTCCTCAACCTTCAATTGGATCTAATTTTACTTAGTACTACATTAAAGTGAATGTGTCAGATTTATATAATTTGTAGACTCCTAATTACTACTTCGTAAATTTAAAGATCAATCGTAACTATGCTCCATATATGCTTCAAATTGTTGACTTAACAATCCCAGAAATTTTCATTACAAAATAATTTAGTTACACAATATGGTATTAGAATTTCACAGATATTGAAGGGGATACTGTCAATATTTTTTGTTCATGTTATACTACAGGAAAAGATTGCTCCTGGACAATAATTGATGTCAACAAAACAGAGCCAGGAAATATAACTTTCTATGGATAGACTCCAAGAAGCAATCTCTTTGCGGGCATTTATACATTCATGTGTAAGCTGACTGATTAATATGATGCACCTGCCAATGTTTACAATTTTACAATTAATGTGAAGGCTAAAGAACAAATTGAAATTGTAATGGCGTAAAATAATATTTCAATAAGACTTCCAGCAAATCAATCTGTCGACTTCTCTTAAGCCAGCGCAGATCCTTAATATGAACCTAATTTCTATTCTTTGTATGTCAATGAAACAATTTGGACAGCCTTAAATTTTCCATGGCTAGATTGGGATAATAATACTTTACAATTTTTCGTTCACCCTTTTAGCAATGATCAAGGAGGAAATCATTCAATATCATTAAAATTTGAAGACTTTATCTCTTTGCCTCGATATATAAATTTTACCTTTGAAATTGTTTAAAATTGGCCTCTAAGACCTTTTGATAACTTACCATCAATAATATCTATTGTCAACAACTGGTTTTATTATCACTATGATAAAAATAAAATTTTTTATAATCCAGAAGGCTAGCCCTTTTCAATGTATTTTAGGGAAGCAGAAGCTGGTAATACCCTTCCATATTTTATTACTAGAAATTTTTCTAATGGAACAATCGGTGGATTTACCACAGACTCAGATGTAGGAGTTTACTTTTTAGAATGTGTTGGTATTGATGACGCTTATTGGGAAACACCTATTCGATTTTAGTTGATTGTTAAACGTAAGTAATTTAATCTTAATTTCATAAATAATTCTTCTAGCATGCTACTATAAATGCCAATAATGCTGGGATTCTGACTATAATACCTGCACTATCTGCAAAGAAGGATATTTCTACCTGAATTATGAATGTTTAGATCAGTGCATTTCTGGAACATTTCATGACATATAAGCTTGGAAATGTTCACCATGCCCCACTGAATGTAGAACATGCACAGGGAAAAATTCTACAACTCAATGTCAGACTTGCAAGCCAGGATATTTCAAACTAAATAATGGATGCTATACTAAATGCCCTGATGGATATTGGGGTGATAGAACAGATTCATATTGCAAATGTAATTTTATTTCATTAATTATTAATAGAATGCAATACAGCATGCACATTATGCTATGGACCATCTTCTTTGCAATGCTATAATTGTTCAGAAGTTTATAGAGTTAATGAATTAGGATAAACTTATAAAAATGGATTTTTACTGGCAGGTACTGAATGCAAAATACCCAAATGTATTGATGGA
This sequence comes from Stylonychia lemnae, assembly GCA_000751175.1. Lineage (NCBI taxonomy): Eukaryota > Ciliophora > Spirotrichea > Sporadotrichida > Oxytrichidae > Stylonychia > Stylonychia lemnae. Next base: position 10,784 of record CCKQ01006539.1, read on the forward strand.
AAATACTTTCAATGGGATATTGAATTGAAAGATGGATTTCACTTTGGAAAGTGTCAAAGTTGCGACTCTTTGTGTAAGAAATGTGTAGGTCCTTCTAAAAATGAGTGCACTTAATGCTTCTTTGGATACCTTCTTATAACTTAATAAAATACTTGTATAAAATGTGAACAAGTTCCTGGCTATTTTACAAATGAAGAAATGGAATGCGAGGATATATGTGGCGATGGTTTAATCACTTAAAAATAATGTGATGATGGAAACCTAATTGCTGGGGATGGGTGCGGCATTGACTGTTTACTTGAATTTGGATTTTAATGCAAAGTACCAAACACTACTTGTAGAGAAATTATTCCACCATCTTTATCTGTTTAAACAATTACTCCTTAGAATTTAATCTACATCGAATATTCAGAGCCTATAATGATCTTATCAGATAAAGCGTTAACTTCTGAAAATATTGTAGTGAAGATAGAAGGTTCAAAATAAGAATATATTTTCGACTGGAGAATAATATAAGACCCAAGAAATCCTCTTTTACCTGATAGAATAATCAACCGAATGTAAATAAAACTTTCAGATATGTAATAATCACTAGAAGGTACTGAGAATATTAAAGTGACTTTCAAAGATTTTAGCTTAATCACTGATCTTGCTGGGAATCCATTAGTTTAAGATTCATATGCATCAATAAATCCTTATCCTTTCATATACCTGTCTGCTTCAGAGGCATCAACCGCTTAGAGTGGAGGAGCTTCACTTAAATACACATTCCTATCAGTTTTTAGTTTTAATTTGGGACTTAAAGTTGTAATGAATTCATCAATGCAATTCCTATGGGGGTTAGTCCATGCTTTGCAGGTCTTTAATTTCCTTCTATTTATGAATATAAATTTTCCAGATAATGTGCTGTTGTTTTCTAAGTATATGTAAGTTGCTTCTGGGGATATAGATGAGTTAAATTAGTTTATTCCAAATTTGGCTGACTATGCAGTAGATTCTAGCAAAATAGAAGAGAAAAAAGATTAAGAGTTGCTTCAATAAAAATTTATTGATGATGAAATATCCCCATACTTTATAATATCATTTGGTAAAAAATTAACTCTTTGGGTCTTTGGATTAATGATAATATTACCTTTTGTATTACTACTCCATAAACTTTGTAAAAAAGTATCGATATGGAATACAATTTTAAGTGGCTTCTTCTTCAATGGACCTCTAAGAACTTTTATTGAAATGTACATAGAGCTCATTTTATAAGTAGTCATAAATACTTAATTCATTAAGTTCAAAAATCTAAGTCAGCTTATTGCAACACTTACAGCATTCATTTTTGGAACTATTTCATTACTACTACCTTTTTTAACTATGACTATAATCTATAAAAATAGATATCATGTTAGAAAGAGAACTTGGATAAATAGATGGGGTATGCTAACAGATGAACTTAGAATTAGAAATATATTGTAATTGTACTTCTATCCATTGTTTATGTACCAAAGACTTCTAATTTCTGGAATTATCGTTTATCTTTACGACAATCCATTAATTTAATGCATTGCTGTAATCACTTGCAATTTAGGAATGGCTAGCTATCTTATAATTATTAGACCTTTCAGAGAAGAAACCTAATAAACTACCACTGTTATCGACGAGTTTGTAATAATGATATGTGTTGGGTTATTCATAATGCTCTATATCAATCCTATGACTTCTGATGAAAGAAAAAATATGGGGTGGATAATAATATTCTTCATTTTAATGAGTGTCTGCAAGAACTTTGGTGTTGTTATTTATTATGGTGTTATTAGAGCTAGAGAAAAAATGAGGAAAATGTTTGGGCAAGAAGATAATTAACTGGATTCCATCCATTCATCTTCTGAAAGTGATAAGGAAGAGATAATAGAAAACTTCGAAACCGAGGTAGCTATGTAAGAAATCATTAAAGAGGATTCTTAAAGACTTTGGTCAAGATCCAATACTATACTTTCTCATAGACCTAACATTATAACGTCATTTGAACAGAATAGCTCTTAAAACCCTAACTTACTCTCCCCAATGACCAGATTAACTTCAATTCGCAATAAACCACCAAGATAGAGAAGTACATTTAGTAAAAAGAAGATATAATCTTAGGATTATTCTGAAAATAAACAGTCATAAGAATTTAATGGAGAATAGGAGTCAGAACTACTAACAGTAAAAGTTATAAACGTGAGAAATCAGTTACACAAATAATGAGCCCCCTTGATTATTAATATAATTGATTATATTCTTAATTTCATGAATATCCACCTTTAGTTTTATTTAGTGTCACGGGGTTTTGGGGTTTTGGGGTTTTGGGGTTTTGGGG
>CCKQ01006591.1:0-11670 GCA_000751175.1 Stylonychia lemnae
ATTAAATTAATTAATAGTACATTCGACTCAAATTGGTAATATGAAACAGTGGCTTCAAATATCAAGGGTTAAATATTAACAATAGCATTTTTTTAAGGATAACTTACATTAGATGGCCTAACAATTCAAAATCACATTGGAATTAAAGGAAATCCATATGGCCCTGAAGCTCTTGGATTTACAGTAAACTAGAATCAAAGATTGGGAGGAATAAGCCCATTTATCAAGCTTTAATGGGATACAAGAATATTAATAAAATATATAAATAGCTTTAAGACATTTTCAAAATTCAAAAATATTAAATTGCAATCAGTTGAAGAATTACCTTATTAACCTATGCTAATAAACTACAGAGATCCAAAGCTATTCCTTTGATTGGATTAATATTCTCATATTCATGACTTTTAAATGAATAATGCATTGTTTGAAGACATCGATTGCTTTAACTGCGATTATCCGATCTTGGTAATTTCAGCAAGTTAAATTGTGATGATGAATATTACTTTTAGAAATATAAACATTAGAACTGATTAAAGCATGTAGTTTATGATTGAACCTTTTATAAAGTTGATAATTAGAAAGCCTTATGTTAATTAAAACTAGATTTTAATTACTGAATTAATAAAACTTGATACATTAGTTGTTTAAAATTTTATGGGGAATACTAATAATTAACTAATATCAATCTAGTATGAGCATATGCCAAATGAAATGGAATTAGCCATTGATTAAATATTTATATTTAACAGTGTTTTTGAATAATGCTATTAAAGGAACTCTGGCATAATTAAGATGGAAGTTTCAAATCATACGATAAAGATGAGAAATGTGACTATCAAAGAAGTTTAAATAGGTTTTGAATCAAATTTAGGGAATTTTAATGGATTTCTGACTTTTTTAAATCCTTCATTAATTTACATGGAGTATATACAACTAAATGATGTCTACAATCCATCATTCACAATTAAAAACTAATACACAGCAGGCTGTGGAAGATTTTTATGTATTTTAAATTCTGTTTATCCAGTTAAGCTCACAGTTAGTTATTCGAATTTTGAAGGCAATTCAACTTATTAAGATTAAGAATCTAGATAGTTAAATAAAAATCTGATAATATAGAAGTAGTTTAACTAAACACCATTAATAGATATAATTTCGTCTAATTTAGAAATTTCAGTGGAATTCATTTAAAATAAGTTCAAAAATTTAGGACTATCTTACAAGAGTAGTATAGTGACCTTGTAAACTGCTTCTAGTAATAAAATAAATTTACAATCAAATGAATTTATCAATAATATGGCATTATATGGAGGTAATATTTATTGTTAAAACTGCTCCTTAACAATAAGAAATAATACTTTTATAAATAGTATAGGAAGCATAGGAGGAGATTTATTCATTATTAATCCATAATCCACTCAAACTATCATTGAAGGTGTTTCAATTGAGGGAACTGAGGCAATTATAAATGGTGGATCAATATATTATTAAGATGAGGATATTCAAAAAACAAGCAATGTATCTATTATTTAAGGTAGCAATCAATACCGAAATACTCAATTTAAAGATGTCATTACTACATCAATATCTGCAATAATTCACTTTGAAATTAAGGGAAATATGAACTTAGAAATCGATAGCATACTCTTCTAATAAAAAAATACAAATCAAATTGGCAACACTCTAATGGTAGATTGTGAAAAAGATGTATTACTTTTCATTAAGAATTCAAGCTTCAATTATTTATAATCCCATTCAATTCAAGGCTCTGTAATTTATTTGACAGCAAAAGTTAAAAACGCAAAGACTCAAATAAATTCCTCTCAATTTCATAATCTGAATTCTACAGTTAGTGGTGCTGTTATTAATTCCTTAGCATTTAATTTTGAACTTAGTCTATAAAATGCGTACTTGCAAAATATCGAAGCAATCAAAGGAAATTTATTAAGTTCTGACTCTAGCATAGTTGCTATTGACATTTTTTAGAGTAAATTTTATGATATTTCTGCTAGATTAGCAGGAGGACTAATAAATATTCAAGATGCAGTTAGTAGTTAAATTACAATGAATAATAGCTTTGTGTCGAATTCTAATGCTACATTTGAAGGAGGTTTGATTTATTCTCAGAGTATTAAAACAAATTTAACAATTGCCAATAATACGACTATTAATAATCTTAGAAGTTCTAATGGAGCACTAATTTATTGCATAGGAAATGATGCATTTATTAAAATACAAAATTCGTCGATAAACAATACATATGTTTCTTAAAAAGGAGGGCTATTTAATCTTATAAGTGAAATTCAGAATTCAGTAATAATCGATTAATAATCTACTATACAAAATATTAAAGCTGACTCTAATGGAGCTGTATTGCACTCAAGTTCATAGCAATTATCCATAGTTCTAAACTATTCATTGTTTTCCAACATTTAATCAATGAAAAATGGAGGATTCGTATTTTATGATCAAACTACTAGTTTCCTTAATTTTTAAATTTAAAATTGTGAATTTAAAGTCTTAAATTCACTTGAAGAAGGGTCATTTTGTTTTGGGGACGAAAACACTAGCTTAAATATAACTATTTCTATTAAAGAGTCTTCATTTTAATGTAGATAACAAGAGATATATTAAGATTTTCCTGATTATTACAATAAAGTTATTTAAGATTTAGATTAATCACAAAATTTAATTGGGGGACTCTTCTGCTTTAAAACTGATTTAACAGGTTAAATTATTTCAGAATTTAATGAGTATAGTTAGTGCTATAATACAAGATAAGGATCAGTTTTTATGATTTAGCCTAACATTAATTTCTAAGAAAAATCTTCAATTTATAGATAAAATGGAGGCTTAAAAGGAATTATAAGCATTAATGGAAGTGGTTTAACTTATAACCTGATTAATACAACATTTAAAGACTCAATTTCTATGTATGGCTCAATTTTAGATCTATAAAACAATGCAAAAGTAATAATTGACAATACGTGGATAATGAATTCAAAATCTAGAGTTCAAGGTGGAATCATTTAAATATATGGCAACGGGTTAGCTTAAATTACAATTTAGAATTGCAAAGATACTTTATAGTTTATAGAATCACATTAAGATGGTGGATTATTTTGGAGCAGCAATCCAGACTTAGAAATAAAAATTGAAAATTGTAATTTGATGGATATTTATACAGCAAATAAAGGAAATATATATCTCGAATAAAAAGCGCAAAAATTAATTCTTTAAAATGTATCAATTTCAAATATTTCATCTTCAAATTAAGGATCCTTGATATTTTCTGAGTAAAATGGTTTAAATATACAAATAGCTCTTACAAAAATAATTTGCTTATATGAGGATGAAAATAATTTTGAAATTGGCATAAATAAAAACAAAACCACTACTGGGAGCTTATTTTACATAAAAAATGCATAAGAAATTTAAATTGATGACTTGAAAGTATCTTAATGTAGAGGTTCTTTCTCTGGAGGAATATATAATTTAGAAAACACTAAGATTACTGATAGAAATTCAAGTTACTCCAAAATTTCTGCACTTAGAGGTGGAAGCTTTTCTTTCAATAAAGTCATAGGTTAATTTACCAATATCACAATTATTGAATCTTTTGCTTACACTGGAGGGGTTTACTACGTTAGTGGGTAAACAGATATAATTATCAATGATTCTAATATTAGCATTTCACAATCAATAGGAAATGGAGGATTAATATTTGCTTAAGATGCAATTGAATTAATAAAAATTAAGATAACCAATTCAAAAATGAATTGGTTGAGTAGCAAGGAACAAAATGGAGGTGGAATTTTTGTTGATGCAATCAATTCAATGATAGAAATTAATGAGAGTTAAATTATAAATGCCTCAGCAAACATCAATGGTGGGTTTATTAATATGAATTTGGGAAGTTCAATAAATATTTTTTCCACTAATATTACTTTCATCAGAGCTTTTAATAAGGGATCGTTAATTTATACCAATTAGGTAATTGAATCAATTTATTTGAATGAAAATTAAATTCAATGTGAGTAGCCAGATACTGAATATGATGATGATACTAATTTGCAAAAGTCAATTTATAAATATGGTGGAACTATTTATGCTATGAATTCAAACTTTATTTGCTCTAGGCTAAACACTTATTAAAATTGCCATAATAGAAACTAAGGTGGAATGTTCTATCTATAAAATTCAAGCTTAGTTGAGTATAATTCTACCTACATAAACTTTTCATCAGTTTAAGGTGGAGTATTTTATGCTATTGATTCAGAATTATAAATCAATAAGACTTTATTTTAAAATATAAAAGCATTTGATGGTGGCCTAATATATGTTGAGAAGAGCAGTAATATAACTTTAGACAGTATTGAAACTTAAAATTCGATTGCTTTAAATGATGGGGGACTTATATATGCAATTGGTAGAGATGAATCTAGTTCATGTATCATTAAATTGATCAATTTCAATTATTTCAATTAGAGCATTGCATATTAAAATGGTGGGTGTTTCCATTTTAATCACTCATTGCTTTTATTTTAGAACAATTAGCCAATATTGATTGATAACAGCAGGGCTTTAAATAGTAATGGAGGAATTTTTAGTATAATTAATTCTCAAGAGATTATATTAATTGATTCTGTCTTTTAAGATTATTAATCGATGTTAAATGGATCATTTATGTTTGCAGACAGTAGCTAAGTACAAATTACTTTATAAAATAATACATTTAACCAAATGAAGTAGCAATGGACAGGAAAATATTCGGAACTCTTGAGTAATTTTATTCCAGGTGCTTTTTATGCAAAAAACTTAATCAAGACAATCTCAAGTTATAAAAACCTATTTTAAAATAGCTATGTTTGCTATTAAGGGGGCATTTTTACTTTAATAAATTCAAGTTTTTCAGATGTCTAATCAAATTACATGTACAATAGTGCAATTAAAGGGGGAGTGATTTTTTGTGAAAACTGTACTCTTAGTGTTCAGAACTCATCTTTTCAATCTAATTAGGCTTAAATTGGAGGCATATTTTACATATCTAATCATTTAAAAAAGTTAATACTTAAAGATCTAAGTTTTAATGATTCATTTAGCTTAGATTAGGCAGGAATTATGATGATTTAAGAATTAAATGGCTAAACATTATTGGAAAACTTTTTTATCTAGAATTCATAAAGTAATAAGACTGGAGGGGCGTTTCTCATAAATAATACAGGCTAGGAAATCATAATAAATAATTTGACAGTTCAAAATAGTTTTTCATTATATTAAGGAGGAATCTTTTAAATATTAAACTAAACTTAAATGACCATTACAAATTCTTAATTTCATAACTTCAGTTCTCTCATCAAAGGCAGTTTAATGTACTCTGAAAGCAGTTAATTATAACTATTCATTAAAAATAATACTGTTTCATGCTCATATCTGCAATATGAGTATAATATAAATCTTAGAGGCAAAATAGATATTGCTATTCCACTATATGATTTTGCAGGTGCTTTTTACATTCAAGATGCGCTTTTGATAGAAGTGGATTCTTAAATTATTAAAAACTGTTATCTTTGTCATATTGGAGCTGCATATTCTTTATTTAGAACAAAAATTAATGATATTAACTCTATTTATAACTATAACTCTGCATTATTTGGTGGCGTGTTTTTTCTTGAAGGAACTTAAGCATATCTAAAAAATACTACTATTACTAATTCATATGCTATTTCTGGAGGTGTTATGTATATCTCTGATTCATCTCCAACTTTGATAACTGAATCACATATTTAAAATTCTAAGGCCATAAGTTATGGAGGAATATTTTATATTGATGAACCTCGGAATCCAATAGGTTAAAGCTAATTCAATATGACTTTAGTTAATATTTCAGATACTTTAGCGGGTATTTCAGGAGGAGCATATTATATTAGCTCAACTTAGTTAAAATATCTCTTTTTACACTAATCTAAATTTGTTAATTCTTCAGCAGTTGAATCTGGAGGTGTCTTTTACATAAATAAGATGGATGGATTATTGAATATCACTTCAGACAGCTAAATATTAACAAAGTCCTTGTTTTAAAAGTTTAGTGCTTTACAAATGGGATCATTGCTATACTCGAATTATCAAAAATTTCACATGAGTATAAGTTCAACTATTATTGAATCAGAGGAGATATTTGACAAAGAAATAGTAAATTCAGGTTTAGAAAATTTTAAATCTACCTTTGCTGGAGCATTTCATATAGAAAATTCCTAATTTGGAGTAATTTCTAATGAAAATGAATATCGAAATTGTTATTTCTTTCACTAAGGAGCAGTTTATACATTAATAAACACCCAATTAATAGAATACAATTCATCCTATCATGATAATGCTGCTATTGGTGCAGGAGTGATTCTTTGTGACTAATGTATAATGGAGATAAATTTTACAAAATTTTATCTTAATACTGCTTTGAGTGGAGGTGTATTTGTATTAGATAATCAAGTAAGAGCTAATATTTCATACACTAATTTTACAAATAATACCTCAGTAAAGGATGGAGGAGTATTTCTAGTAAGCAAATCTAGGATAGGCTTTCAAAATAATACTTGGCTTTCAATATTAAGTAGCTTTTCTGTCGAATATAATAGTGCCTACCTTGGTGGCTTCATAAGTTCTGATAACCCATTGATGAATATAAATTTAACTGAGATTAAATTCTAAAACGAAAAGGCTCTGTCAAAAGGTGGTATAATACACATTATTGATGCAAGATCATTATTAATACTAAATTCTAATATGTCTGAATTCTATTCTCCTGAAGGTGCTGCAATTTTTTCCTCATCTTCTAATGTGGAAATTTCTTTATAGAATAATAGGATAATTTGCAAGACTGATTTTAATCCCATTCTAATAAAGGAATATTTAAATTAAACTGATCCCTAATTCAACATTTAATCTAACATTCTAATAAAAAATGCGTTGAATGTTAGTTCAAAGAAAAATTTATTTAAGCATTGCTTTATAACAAATTTTGGTGGTGTATTTACTTTACTTTATACTCAATTAATAGACTCAGAATCAAGGTATTATTTAAATGCTGGTGCTTAAGGAGGTGTATTTTATCTTTAATAATCAAAAGTTTATTTAGATAAATCTGAGTTTGATAAAAATATTGGAAATATTGGAGGTGTTATTTAAATGAATCAGAATTCTTATTTGAATGTTAGATCCTCATTATTCACAAATAATCTTGCATATATTTCTGCAGGAGTTATTTACTCGACTACTGAGTCATATTTTGATATTAATGGAACCATATTTAACTTGAATCAAGCGAATGAAATTTCAACTATTTCTGTCATTTAAAGTAGCTTTTCCTAAAATAACACCATTAAATAATCTGACTTTACGCAAAATAAGGCACTTAAAAATTCTATGTCATTGATGTTCTCCAAAACATTTATTGAGTCATGCTATTTTAAGGATAATGAATCCTTGCAAAGATCAAAGAATATTTTTATTGGATTTTCTACTGTTTATATCTTCAAGACTAAATTTATCAAAACATAGAAGGATAGTGATGAGTATAATATAAAAAATTATAAAGACATGACTATTGGAACTTTTTTATTCTTAATAACAGATGTGGAATTAACAATATAAAACTCTGACTTTCTTAATGGTTATGGTTAAATTGGAGGAGCAATTTACTTATCAGGTTTTAGTAATTTAAAAGTATTTAAAAGCAGTTTTAAAAATAATCAAGCATTTACAAATGGAGGGGCTATTTATGCTGTAGGATTTTAAAGTATCATCTTGGAACAGTGTGATTTTCTATAGAATCGTGCCTAAGATGGAGGAGATGATATATACGCTTCGAATACAGATAAAAATCTAACTCTTTAATCTGTGAGTATAGTGAACAAATTGGCAAGAAATTCAATATATGCTGAACAATGTGGTGTTTAAATAATTGACAGCTAAATAAAAGAAATAAATAATATACAAAGTACTCAAGGTGCGGGATTGCAATGTTTTAATTGTAGAAATATCTACATTTCATAAAGTTTATTCTCTAGTTTATTCAGCTAAATTGGTTCTGCAATTTACATCGAGGAAAATGAAGGCAATAAATTAGTATCTGACTCTTTGGAAAAATATAAAATTTAAAATTCAAAGTTTCAAAATTGTGTAGCAAACGTTGCTGGTGGTGTTTTCTTTCTAAATAATATTTAGTATATGTCGATTCAAAACTCTACATTTTAAGACAATAAAGCACTCTATCAATCAACTTATTCCAAATAAGAAATCGCAGGAGCAGGAGGAGCAATATATTTTACCTGCGATGAGACTTATCTAAATTGCTAGTTAACTTTGTCAAGATAAAATAAATTTACAAACAATTTAGCTGAAATTAAAGGTGGAGCTATTTTTTGGGATGCTGTTGAGCCTTAATTTTCAGACATTATTTTTTCTAAAAATAAAGCACTTTATTATGGTGATAATATTGCCTGCTTTTCCTAGAATCTTATAGTTATTAACTAGACTTACTACAACTTTAAATTATTGGATCTTGGAATTTTAAAAAATGATGATCAAATATTTGCTGAAATCTAACTAAAAATGAAAAAATGTTAATGATTGATATTTGTCAATTGAGAGAAAGAGAAAGAATATTTAGATAAAGATTTTAAATATGCTTAAAGATTATTAGTGGAAGGTATTTTAGATAGTAATGGTTAAATATAAAATCAAAGAAGTGGAGGACCTATACCTCAAATATACTTAGCTCATGTTGATAAATATGGATAAATTTTATTATCAGATTTTTCTAGTAAAGTAAAGGTCTCTGTAAATGTTGAAAATTTATAAAATCAAAAATCTATTGTTTATCCGCCTATAATTGAAGGAACTTCTAGTTTTGAATCAATTGCAGGTATGATTCTAGTTAAGGATATAAGTTTTTCTGCTACTCCAGGATATTAATACACATTATCATTTAATTCTGATGGGATTAATCCAAGAAAGAAATCTAACTAGGAATATGTTTAGAAATAAGGAGATTAAAAAATTAATTTGGATTTCGATATAATTATTAAAGTAAGAGAATGTGAAATTGGAGAATAATTTACACAAGAAGGCTAATGTTAAAGTTGCCCTGAAAGTCAAAGTTTTTCTTTAACTAAAATGATAGAACCTGGTGAATGTAAAAGTTGCCCTTCTGATAGGGCACTATGTAGTGGAGGCTCAAATATAGGTCCGAGACCTGGGTTTTGGAGAAAATCCAATAGTTCTTCACTATTTATACAATGTCTATACGAGCCAGCTTGTTTAGGGATGATAGAACCTATAAATGATCCTATTGGCTCATGTTACATTGGTTATTAAGGAGTATTGTGCTCCGATTGTAGTATTGGCTATTCAAGAACAAATGAATTTGAATGTAGCAAATGCCCAGAGAGATCAACAAACATTTTAAGATTGACTTTCCTTATTCTAGCAATTGCAATTTTTGTGGTTATAATAATTCGATCAACATTACTAGGAGCGAAGGAAATAAATAATCTTACAGGAATATATCAGAAAATTCTCTTAAATCATTTTTAATTAATACTATTGACTGCTTCATTTAGCTTGAATTGGCCTAGATAATTAATTAGTTTTTTCTAACCCTCTAAACCTGTAGCATAAGTATCAAATTAGATTTTCAGTTTTGATTGTTTTTTAGATCAAAGGATTTAGAATCAAACTCAAAATAAAAATGAACCTCCATTTTATGGTATTAGGATTATATTCATTAAAATGATGTTTTTAGCAATCTCTCCAATATTTTTAACCATAATTTGCTATGGATACTGGGTATTATATTAAAAAATTAAAAGTAATTTGAGAAGTATATCTCAGAAAGCAGTGTCGACAATCGTTATTGTATTATTTTTAATTCATCCGAATATTGTACAAACAATGTTTTATAATTTTTATTGCTTTGAAATAGAAGACGAGTTGAGAGTTATTAATGATCTTGAGATTATTTGTTGGAGTACTCAACACAAATTCTTCAGTTTTTTTATTGCCCTTCCTTCAATTATTATTTGGGGTATCGGGATACCTGCATTCGCTTTTGTTTTAATGAGAAATGTTCGATTTTAATTAGATAAGCTTTAAATAAAGGAAATGTATGGGTTTTTATATAGAGGATATAAGCCAGAGTTTTATTTTTGGGAGATCATTATTATGTATCGAAAAATATTTTTGATTTTAGTAGCAGTTTTTGTTCGAAGTGTTGGTGCTTTAGCATAAGCGTTAATTGTATTCTTCCTATTAACTTTGTAATTTTATTTATCGATATTTAATGATTTATAGTTTTTTGATATTGACAATGAAAAATAAACCCTATAGCACACTAGATTTAAATAATCTTGAATTAGTTTCACTAGTTACTTCAATGATTTCAATTTATTGTGGTATATTTTTCATAACTGATTTACCTGAGAAATGGATAAAGGAAAATCCCGATTATGCTCTTGGTGCAGTAATTTTAGATCCTGAAACAAAATTCGCATTTTTTATCATTATTGTTCTAGCTAATTTAATTTTCTTATGCTATTGGACCATAAGAATGATTGATGAATTAATGTAAAAAATCAGAAAGACTTTTCCGAAATTATACTTGCTTTTGTGCAATTGTGGAGATCAAAACAAATTTAAAGGACAAATTATTGATTATGAGGCTAGAAAGTAGAATACTTTTCTAAAGAATGAGTATTTTAAGATCTTATAGCAAGCTAAGAAATCTATTGAAGATTAAACTATAGTCTTAAATAGGGAAAATTAAGAACTTATATTCTAATAATTTGATCAAGAAATATTTAAAAAATTTACATTCGAATTCGAGTAATTTGATGATAATGTATACAATAAAAAACAATACAGAATTATTCAGAATAATCTAAATAAAATTAACGATGAAGAAGAGCTTGGGGAAGGCGAGATTATATATGACATTAATTAGGATCCTTAGCTAAATATAATATCATCATTCAAAGACGAATTAAAGAAAAAGAATGATATATTTATGCATTAATCTTATTCTAGGCCAATCACAGAAGGTGATTCTAATAAAAATAAAGTTCCAAAAAAAAATGATCTATTAATAGATGATTCAGGATTATCAATTAATGAATAATTGAATGACTCTTCCATAATCAAGAGTTTCTATTTAGAGAAAATGAAAAGATCAAATACGAATTAGTTTTTAGAAAGTATTGATTTAAAAACCCCAATGAAAAACACTTAAATTTCAACGAGCGATATGAATATCTTTAGCGAATAGCTTGATGACTCTATTTAGCTTAATAAAATAAACAGCAGTTATCAGTAAAGATAGTATGAAGAGAGAAAAATACCTTAAATCAACGATTAGCAAAATTAATAGCTTTTAGAGGAATAAAAGGATTTGATTCTGATAAATAGTATATAAAGAAAGAAATAGGTGATGAATTCAAAATAGAAGATATTAAGAAAAAAGTTAAGCAAGAAGCATTAATAATAATTAGATTTAGATGAATTTGATTATTGATTTTAGAGATTATATATACAATTTTTGTTTTTCAAGTATTTTGATTGTAACAAATTCAACTAGAATTTTATCAAAAGGGGTTTTGGGGTTTTGGGGTTTTGGGG
>CCKQ01006737.1:0-15588 GCA_000751175.1 Stylonychia lemnae
CCCCAAAACCCCAAAACCCCAAAACCCCACTAGGTAGATTTGGAATTAGATAATATGAAATGAGAATAAAAATTAAAATAACTATAGTTTAATACTGAGAAGTGATACATATGTATTAATAGTTAAAGTGCAAAGTAAATTAAAGCAATCAGAATACTACTTTATCTATAATAGATAATAAATAAACCTAGCTAAATGATAAAAATCAAAGGTTTGCACCAAAGATTAAACTTCTTAGCAAATAATCAACCCGATTGTTTGACAAAGAAGCACAAATAATTTGCCAAACAGGTAGTTGATCAAGGTTTCAACAATGATATGGGCACAATCGAAGTCAATCAAAAGAAACTAACTTTGGTAAGTCATTTTTCCATTCAAAATTGAAATCAATCATTACAATATAACTAATAAAACAAGCAATTTATCTTTGTTCTAGATGCTTGTTGATTATTTATTGCATGAAAAGCAGACTTAGGAAACATTAGTCATTGCCCTTAGAGTGTTAAACCCTCTCTTGGAAATAATAATGAAGCAGATCTTAGAAGATGGAGACGAAAATATGGTTGGGAAAAGTGACTTGATGATTAGCGTAGTCTTGCAGTTTACAAACAAATTCAACTATAGCATACTTTCTTACTATGTCCGAAACTCCAATCATAATCCAATCAGTTTAGTCGCTAATAGCAGTATTAGTAAAAATCTAGAGACCATTTACAGGATGTTTGAAAGTCAACCTTACTTAAAAAAAATTTGGAATTGCAGCATGTTATTTGATATGAGATTATCTCAACAAGTTTCCACTCTTGACTCTAAAACTTAGTTCTTACTAGCTACCTTAAGACATCTTGTATTTCCAGATGCAGATACCAATAGAGACTTCATCTCACTTAAGTCTATTGATAACTTAGACTATCTCCAGAGTTTAACTATATGTAAGCAGGAAGAGATTGAGAAGCAGGCATATTTTGACAGAATATTTGGCACCGAGTTACAAGTTATTGAGCAGCAGCTGTCTAATGGCAGTATGCAGAATAAACATCATAAGAAGGTAATGACTAATTACCTCTAGGGTAAAGTTAATGAGGTATTAAAAGCTATGGACGAGAACATATTTTAACACTTTGTCATTTAAGGAGAAGAAGGCAGTGGCAAAATGTCATTCGTTGAATTGCTCTCACATTCATTTCATGAGACATATGCAGTGCATAAGATTGATAATCCATATATCGTTGTCACACTAGAGGAGACATTTGACTCAAAGAATCTAGTTGGTACATATGTATGCAATGAAATAGGAGAGTTTGTATTCAAGAAGGGACCGTTGACTGTGGCTGCAGAGCAAGGTCTCTGGCTAATTCTGAGAAATATTGAGAAAATCCCGTCAGATCTCATGACATTCCTGCTACCATTGGTCTAATCTAACGAGTTGCAAGTCTCATCAGCTCTAACTATCACCCCAAAGCTTGGCTTCAGAATATTTGCCATCTGCCAGCAAAGATCAAATAATATAGTGCATGAAGACATTAAGCCTTTCTTGAGTCATTTGATTGAAGTCAGCTTGAATAAAATTGAATTAAGAGAAGATTTTGAGGATATACTGAGATAAAAATATCCATCAGCTTTTAAACTTCAATGGATGCCTAACATGCTATTAGATTCAGTAAAGTTTATCAGTCACAAGCTTCAAGTCTAGCTAAAACATTAGCTTTTAGACCAGAAGTCAGTGTCTGTGAGGCAAATATTCAAGATTTTCAATAGGATTAACTAGTTTTTAAGCATGCATTTCAAGGATTCTGAACTTTAGAGTGATTAATTTTTCCTCGCTTCAGATATTAAAAGAGTACTGATAGAAGAGATAACAGATATATACCTTGGATATATTTATGACAACAAGATAAAGCAGTTGATAATTTAGGAGTTAGTCTAGAATGTATGGAACAACTAAAGTGTTGAAAATGGCAATATGCAGTCTTAGCTAGACCCATAAGCTGTATCAGACTATGTCATGACTCTTACTAGAGAATATCAAATTAACAAATCAACTTGCTTATTCGGTAGATCAAAGCCTTTATAAGTAAGAGCAAAGCAGTAATCAGAAGATGACGAGCAGATGAATTCAGACGATCAAAATACAAAACCCAAAAGACAATTTGTTTACACTTCCGCAACACTCAGGACTATTGAGTAGATTCTTTAGACAATTCATCATGATGAGTCAGTATTGCTGGTGGGAGAGACTGGTACAGGCAAAACTACCTGCGTCTAGTAACTAGCTTAAATCCTTAATAAGAAACTTCATGTTTTCAATATGAATCAGAACACAGACTCAGCTGATTTGTTAGGAGGTTTCAAGCCAGTCGATCTCAAGTTCTTACTAAGACCAGTCTATGAAAAATTCCTGTATATTTTCAAATCATTATTCAAGCCAGAAAAGAACTAGAAATTCCTAGATTTGGCTTAAAAGTGCTTCGAGGAAAATAGAGTCAAGGAGTTCCTTTAATGCTTAAATCATGGAGTCTAGTCTATTCAGGGATCTAAGTAAAAGGACAACTATAAGTAAGATATCGCTTAACTTCAGATCCAAATCAAAGAAGTCTAGAAGAGATCCAACAAACTGGAAAATGGGGGTGGATTTATATTCCAATTCATTGAGGGCAATCTGATTTCAAGCATCAAGAATGGCGATTGGATCTTGCTAGATGAGATCAACTTGGCTTCTGAGTCTGTTCTGAACAGAATAGCAACGCTCGTAGATGGAGACTATATTTTGCTGAACGAGAGAGCAGATATTGTGGAGACTAAACGACACCCAGATTTCAGAATATTCATGTGTATGAATCCTCCCTACACCTCAGCAGGTAAAAAGTAGCTGACGTGGAGTCTGAGATCTAAACTGACTGAGATCTATGTGCCAGAGATTGACAACCAGAATGATCTGTGGAAGATAATCAATGAGAACTGCTCAATCCAAGCAAGTGAAAGCCATAAGAGAAAGATACTAGAGTTTTACATTAGAGTTAGGGAGTAGGTGTTTAAGCAGACTAAGAGAGGAAATATTGGATTAAGAAATCTATCAAGAGCTCTCTCATTCATGAAGGCCTCAATCTAGCTTAAATACCCAGTGCTTAAAGCCATTTATGACTCACTTTATACTTGCTTCGCCAGTCATCTTGACCAATCACTTCAGTAATACATCTAGCAATTGATATTTGGTTTGTTCAACATTAAATCACTGCCAGAACTTTCAATTCAACTAGAGCAGAACATGTCAGATAAATATATCTACGTCGAGCAATTCGTTATCCCCAAGGGTAAATTCAAGCCAGTCAACTTTGATGAGAAAGACTTTGTTACTACAAAGACATTCCAGTCCTTGCTTAAGTAATTGGCTTCAGTGGTGGCTATCACAGACTATGCTGTGATCTTGCAAGGCCCTACTTCAGCTGGTAAGACCTCAACCATTTAATACCTAGCGAGCATCACTCATAACAAGGTCATCAGAATCAACAATCACATGCACACTGATATCCAAGAATATCTTGGTTCTTATGTTCCTGACAAAGAAGGTGGCGGCAAGCTTGTCTTTTAGGAAGGAGTTCTAGTTGAAGCAGTTAGACAAGGCTACTGGGTTATTCTAGATGAGCTGAATTTGGCTCCATCTGAAGTGCTGGAAGCCCTTAATAGGCTCCTTGATGATAACAGAGAGCTATTCATAGTAGAGACTTAAAAAGTAGTTAAGGCTCACCCTAACTTTAGAATATTCGCTACTTAGAATCCAACAGAAGGCTACGGAGGAAGAAAGGAGTTGTCTGAAGCATTCAAGAATAGATTCATTCTAATTAATGTAAATGAGGTGCCGCTGGATGAACTTGTTGAGATCCTCATTCATAAATGCTAGATGCCAAAATCAAGGGCATAGCTGATGGTCAAAGTAATGGAGAACCTTCAAATATACAGATCTCAGGGAAACATCTTCAGTGGAAAAGAATCAACAATCACTGTTAGAGACTTGCTTAAGTGGGCTAAGAGACTACTATCTCTCCAATCAGTGGGCACTTAAGATTTAGCAATGGAAGGATTTTTAGTGTTAGGCGAGAGATCAAGGAATGAGCAAGATAAGCTATTCATTAAGCAGACTATAGAGAAGTGTTGCAACACTAAAATTGATGAGAAGCAGTATTACGAAGATTATTTCAAGAAGAACTTACTTAAAGACTTCAACTAAATACCTAATGAGTTGAATTTGCCAAAGCTGATACAGTCATAGCAACTCAAGAGACTTGCAGTACTAATGCATAAATGCCTAAGCAATCATGAACCAGTGCTCTTGGTAGGAGAGACAGGCTGCGGTAAAACCACTCTCTGCTAGGTATTCGCTTCAATCAATAAATAGACTTTGTTTTCCATCAACTGCCATCAGAATACCGAGACATCTGACTTCATTGGTTGTATGAGAACTAGAAAGAACCTGAAGAATATATAGGATTAATATCAGAGCACTCTTGCAGAGATAATAGAATAGATCAATCAAAGTAAGATCATTACAAAAGATGAATACACTGAGCTTGTTTAAATCTAATCTCTTAAGAAAAAATATTCTTAATTTCATAAATACACAAACGCTAAGATTACAGATAAATCACTTATTTAAAAGGTGAAAGATCTCAAATAATTAAAAGAAGACTTTGAATGTATTTTTGAATGGCATGATGGTATTTTGGTTGAGTCCATGTAGCAAGGAGGTTTATTGTTGATCGATGAGATTTCACTTGCTAATGACTCAGTGCTAGAGAGATTGAATTCAGTATTTGAAGCAGATAGAACTCTAGTTCTAAGTGAGAAATCAAGCAGAGAGGCCATTAAGATTAAGGGTGCTGATAGTTTCAACATGGTTGCGACTATGAATCCCTCAGGTGACTTTGGAAAGAAGGAACTCAGTCCTGCTCTTAGAAACAGAATGACTGAAATATGGGTAGAATCATATTTCCTTTAAGAGGAGCTTTGCAGTTTGTACAAATCAATTCTTACCTAAAGTTACCCAGTTATCTAGGATATTTCAAACAGAGTTGATTTGTATCTTATCATTGAGGAAACTTCATTAGATAAACTTCATAAGTTGATAAAAGATAAGTCAAACATTGTAAAAGTAGCTAAAGGAATTTTCAACTTTATTGGGTTCATTAACTTCACACTTTCTCATAAGCATTTTTCGCTCTAAAGGAAAGCATTGAGTATCCGTGACATTCTTAACATGATTGACTTTATTAAGGTCTCACTCAACTTATTCAAAGGAGATATTGTGCAGACATTTAGACATGCAGTTGAGTTAGTCATTATTGACGGTCTATGTCTAGGAATTGATGTGTCAGGCGATAAGTAAAAGAGAGAAATCATGGATCAGTGTGAAAACTATCTTCAAACTCTAGAGTAAGTGATTTTCTCTCACAGTTAGAAACTGTCACAAAACAAATATATCGAAAATAAAAAAGTAATTGGAGTTGAGCCATTTATTCTAAATAAGATTCAAGTTAATGATAGTAAAAATATCAATACTTATGCTTTTGATGCCAATACTACCAAGCACAATCTCTTGAAACTCTTAAGAGCTTACTAACTAAACAAGCCAATCTTGATAGAGGGCCCACCAGGTGTTGGAAAGACTAGTTTGGTAGAAAATTTAGCCAGAGTGTCAGGCAGAAAGATTATCAGAGTCAATCTATCAGAGTAAACAGACATGATGGACTTGCTAGGTTCAGAATATCCTGTCTCTTCTACAAGTTCACACAGTAACAAGAATCATAGTGACTCTGATAAAATGGATATTGAGACAAATCAATAACATCAAGATAACGAAGAAGATGAGGAAGAGATTAGATTCCATTGGTGTGATGGAGTTCTATTACAAGCACTTAAAGAAGGACATTGGTTCCTTATAGATGAAATGAATTTGGCTTAATAGAGTGTGCTTGAAGGTCTTAATGCTCTACTTGATCATAGAAGAACTGTTTACATCCCTGAGCTTAATCAAGAATTCGTATGTCACCCAGACTTCTTTGTCTTTGCATGCTAAAACCCCAGTCAAAGTACCTCTAATGTCAGTGGCAGAAAAACCTTGCCAAAATCATTCCTAAACAGATTCAATAAAATCTACCTCGAGGAACTGACCTAAGAAGACTACTCAGTTATTATTACAAGATAACTACAAATCAAGAACAACTAAGGATAGAATATTGACGTGGAACTACTGTTGAATTTGTCTCATTAAATTGAAATGCTAATTAAAACTGACAATAACTTATATCAAGATGAGGGTGCTGTTAACATGAGGGATTTATCTAGATTTATGCATCTATACTCTGAATTCAAAATCAAATAGGGCAATGATAATGACAAAGCACTTTATCATGCGTTTGAAATATGCTATTTGCAGAGATTAAAGCAAGGTAGCAGATTGTAAGAGGCTATTCAATTGTTCAAGAATAGTGGACTAGTCAGTTTAGACACTCAAATCCCATATGAAATTAGCATCCCTGTTAGACTATCCTATCACAACTAATAAGTTACAAATTTAGAATTCTATAGTGATATTAAAAAGACAACACTTGAAATGAAATAAGAAGTTGACTCATAAAATCTACTCTCGCTCTAATTGAAAGACTATATTAACCTAAAAGGATCTCACTCGAAAAAACTTCAATATCTCACTGATTGCCTTAATGCTAACATTCCATTGCTAGTAATCACCAATGACACATAAATGCTTTTGTCAAATTTGCATACTCTAAGTAGTATCTCAGGAAATCACATGAACAGGCTTTTGCTTAATGAGAAATCAGATACTTCTCAGCTATTAGGATGCTTTGAGTAAACATCTCAAAATGATCTTAATAAATACATTAACGAATTGAAATCTGAATTCATTAACAAATACAAACCTGAATTGATTGAACTTTCTCATTAAATCAAAGGCAGAGATGATAAGGTCATAATTGCTATTGTACAATAATTCCTAAAAAATCATTAGGATATCAATGATAGTGGTATGGGAGAGAGATTTAATCATGTGATAAAGCAACTCAAGAAGGGTAGCAGTAGATTTGAATGGGTAGATTCCATCCTGATCAAAGCCATTGAGTATGGTGAATGGGTGGTCTTTGAGAATGCTAATTTATGCAACCCTAGCATCTTAGATAGACTAAATCCTCTTCTTGAGGAAGGGAATTAGTACCTATCTATAAATGAACAAGGTCTGCTTGAAGATAATACAATTAGAGAGATAAAAGCCCACAGAAACTTCAGATCCATATTTGTTATCAGTCATCAGACTTTCGTGGATTAGGGCAAAGATGTCTCAAGAGCTCTTAAAAATAGATGCTTACAGCTTAAAGTATACTATGATCATTAGGAACTTAGGCAGTTTTATGATTTGGCAAAGGACCAAAAGTCAGTTGATCTTATCCACAACTAGAAAGATTTTGACATACTTATTGATAAAAGATATCAATCTTTTGAGGATATTGTTCAAAGTGAAATAAATCAAGACGACTAAACTTAACTAGGCAAAAGATCAACTAGAGATGAAGATACGGAAATTAAGGAATAAATTGGTTACTCTAAGGACTAACTTGACTATTATTTTAGATAGATTAGTATTCCAAAGGAATAAAAAGTATTCTTCAAAGCTTATCTTAGCTTCTTACTAACTTATTTTGGCAACTAAGATTACTTACTACAGACTCTAAATAACACACCTAAAAGTAAATCACAAAGCACCAACTAGGCATTGGTATTTCTGTAATAGAACCACAATCAATTCAATAAGGATTCTTGGCATTTATTTTTAAGCCTTTAAGTTCACACCCTTAAGACTAAAATACAGAAAATTTTGTCTTAAAACAGATAAATGCATTTGAACAAGCAGGCTATGACATTCATATAGAGCTCTATGTCTATTGAATAAAAATCGGAGAATATTCAGAGCTATGTGATACTGCTCAAGTAAATCTATGAAGGTCTAAAGAAAAAAGACCTCAACATTTTGAGCTATGTTAGTGTTTATCTCTTCTCCAAAGCTAGTTTAAATCAAGAAACGATCAATAAACTAATCACTCAGAATGATGATCATATATTTTAAGTCATTCTCACCCGCGCTTAGCAATCCTAAGGAGCCACTTAGGATCTGGCTTTAGTCAAGAACTAGGGTAGTAATTAGTTGAAGCAACAAGAAATTCAAAGATTCAAAGAAATTAGAAATCTAAGGAATGAGATTAACTAGATGCCCATGAAATTATGCATTGTGGATCTGAGTAATAAGTCATAGTAACTGACTAGAACTTCTATTAAGACCTTAATGGAAAACTTTAATGTTATTGTTATGGATGATGACAAATAGATTCTCAAATTTGACAGTTAATCAGACAAATTTGATCTATACATGATCTAAGAAAAGCTATTCTCACCCTATATGATAATGATACCTAATGATTAGTCTAAGATCTTAGTCTCTTAAACCTAAAATCTATATTTAAGTCTTAATTTCCTTAAAGATCAAACTAAGCTGCTAAGGTTAGATACTTCACACAAAAAGCAGCATTACTTAAAAAGACACACCAACTTACCAGGATTATATGATTCCTTCCAATGTGAGCTTGAAATTTATTTGATTAGACAGTTGTCTTTAAGTAATCTTAGACAAACCTATGGATTTGAAAATGACAAAGTTCAGTTGCTAGAGTCTGTGATAGAAGCTGAGAATAAAGTTAACTTAAGAGACCTACCAGCTTATTTCATCTGCAATAGCGGTCTTTAGAGGCAAATATCAAAGCTGATTGTAGAATAAAATAATCAAAGAATGACAAAGAAGTCATTTAAGGAGGTCATATTGAGCGATAAAAGAATTGATTAAGATATTAAAAATGCACTTTAGAACATTGATCCTCAATTGTTAGAATAGAAAAGGCATCTCCAAAGTTAAGATAATTAGAAAATTAATTAAGCACTGGATGATATCCAAGATTCATTAGTAATACTATAGAACATTTAGGTTAGTGAGCTACTCGAAACTCTATTCATTATTCCCTTAGAGATATTCAGACTAGAAAAGATAAGGATACTTGAACAGCACTAGCATTTCGCTCATCTCAACTTCTTACTCTATCAACTAAGAAGCCATGCTGAAGCAAATAGACAGACCAGCCATATCTAAGAATCAATCTAGCAGTACTAGTAGACTATATCCTAGCTAGAAAAGGTTAAGCCAGATCATGAAGCTACCTAGTTGCTTAAAAATCTCCTATATTTTGTGAAAGATATCGGGGTTTAACTTTATGACTTGATGCAGAATCCATTCTAATTGCTAAGCGACAGTTCGAAATTCAGATAAATTTATGAAAAATGTGAAGTGATAAAGAACATGTTAGTTAAGGGCTATGAAATGTTCTTTGTGAGTTTCAATCATATGGTTGGGCTATTCTTCAGCGCCATATTTGCCTTTATACAAGGATATCATAGCTTTATAGTACATAGCTCACTGAATCAATAAATCAACACACTTCAAACTACTTTATTGAGTATTAAGCATGATAGGTAAACACTTCTCTACAGTAACATATTGGTGAATCAAGTTAGAAACTTCACTAGGTAAAACCCAGATGCTTAGATTATGTTTGAGCAGTCCCTAAAGCAATTGATTAAATTCAAAAGAATAGCTTACTCAAAGATAGATAGAGACCTGACTACCTACATCCTGGAGTACTTTGTCAGAAGAGAAATCGGAAAGAAACTCAAACAAGAACAAGAAATGGATGATGCTGAGTCTATTATCTATTAGTTGCCATTCAAGATGAAAGTCCAATCTATAATGGAGAACAACAAAGCTATGGATGAAAGAACCAAGGAGGATAAAGAGAAAATGGAAAAGGAAGCTAAACTTGAAATCGAGACAAACTTCCCCTCATACTTCGATGAATTCTAGAAGACTTTGTTCTCAGGATAGTAAAAAGAGAGAGTAGATCCAGTAAGAAATAGAAAGACTGAGATCAAGGCTCATTCGATCCTCAATGAACTACTAGCCCTGGATAACTCATCAACTGATAACTACAAGAAAGCCTTCATTAAGCTAAGAGTCAAGATGGTTAAGTCTTTCTATGAGAACTAGGCAGTGACAAGTCAGTATCCAATAAATCTATAAGAAGAGGATCTATACTTTATGACTGAGGCACAAAACTATCTGAGAGAGGACTTGAATAATCATCAACTACCGTCTGTGATGAATGTGTCTGATGTTAAACTGCAAGAAACCTACAACTTCTATCATGATCCCCTGCCTCATGAAGTCAGGTTGGTTTATGATCCTATCATGAAACTCATGATCAGAATCAAGAATATACTAGCTGATTGGGAAAGCCCAATCCTAAATGATGCTCTGTTCCTATGCAACTTCATAATCACTGATTGTAAGCCCAAATTGACACCAGTTATGAAAATCCTAACAGGTCTTGAGCTTATTCTAAACAAGCTTGAAGAGTGGGAGGTCTACGCAAGCAAAAGCATCAATTCAACAGATGCTTAAATGACCTTGCTAAAACAACTTATCATCAGATATCGTAAAATATAAATCCTTTCATGGCGAAACCTCCTATCTTGGAAAAAGAATAAAATGATCAAGGAGGACTTTGAGAATTTTATCAGACTTGCTCACACTCTTGAAAGACAAGTTTTTGATAAACTTCACTATAAAAGCCAGAAACAGTCAAAGACTTCTTCTAGCAACCCTAACTTTGAAATTGAATTCAAGATATTTGAGTTGCTTGACTTGTTTATCAGAGACAGCAGTCTAGGCCAGTTCTAATCGAGAATGAGATTTGTTGAAATCATGCTTGAGAATTTCAAAGCTAAGGCAAATGCTATTAAATATCCTCTGCTCAAAGCACAGTATAAGAACATCAATGAGTAAATGACTCAAAGATTAGAGTATATGACAAATATCTTGCATTTTGTGCTAAGTTACTATAATTAGTTCCAGCCAAAGTTGATCTCTACAATCAAGAGGCTAGATGCTGAAGCGAGAGATAAAGTCAAGACTCTCATAGATGTAAGCAAGTGGACAGTTCAAAAGTTCAACATAGTTAAGAACAATATTGACAAGACTCACAGACAACTCAATAAGGCTGTCAAACTTGAAGAGGAGATTCTCATGCAAAATATTGCATCTTTGATTCTAACTTCATCAAGAAAGAAGTATATTAAAGATGACAGCTAGCTTTAAGGTCTAGGAGGAGAGAAATAGGTCTTGGCTGAAGAGATACCTGATAATGGCTTTAAAATTGAGAGGGAGTTTGTGATTCAAACTGAGAATCAGATCATCAAGTAGTTGCAATTCCTAGAGAAGAAGTATATTGAGACTAAATACCCAGATCCTTACTCAATTGAATACACTATAGGAGATATGTTTGAAAGAATCAAACTAGTCAGAGACATTAACAAGAAGCATATTCAGAGAAGAGCATTCATAGATTTACTCAAGTTCATGAAAGATCAAGGCCTTTAATAGAATTTTCAGACTAAAATGTCTCATATGATCATTCAGAATAAGATTGTCAAGACTAACGATGAGTAATATGAAAAGTACTACTATAAAAGTCACGAGTTGATGATGCTTCTTGACAATTCAGGTCAGGTTGATGAACATAGTGATCTAAGGAATGTTGATATCATTAGAATCAGAGGATTTTCACAGTCACTTGTTCTTAAGATGCTATAGATAAATCAATATATGAGCTAGATTAAAAACATTGTAGAACCATTAAATAAACTTGGTTAGCAGACTAAGGATTATTTGACTGTAAGTGCTGAAAATACCACTACTTTAAATTCAAGCAAATGCTTTAAGTATTAGAAAATTGTAAAAAGATTCAAAGTAGCTTATAAGAACTTAATAGACAAGGTTAAACTAGTTGAGATAATTGATTCGAAGTCTACTTCAACTGATTTCACTTAAATCAACTACAAGAGTATTAATAAGACAATTTTAACTTCTAAGTCATTCTACCATATAACCTCATTACTAGAAATTCTATTGAAAGAAATTGAATAAAAATTGACTTCAACTTCACTTTAGAGACTCTAGATTGTTTTAAATGAATAAAAAGAAATTTTCATTACTATGCAGCAAGAACTAAGAGATATCAATCCTGAGAGAGATATGATAGACGAAACTGCAGTTAATAATTTATCACTTAACAAGAAAGTTACATTACTGTAGAAGTAAGTACAATTGCTATTCCAAGATAAATTGAAGCTGTTGGAGGAAATACATCATGCTTAGAGAAAAAACAGTTTGAGTGAGACTACGATGTCCAATGACGATACTTCGCACTAGATGCCATCTGACTAGATGAAAGTAGAGGAAGATTTAATTATTGACCTTAGTATTAAGGAGAGACAAGAGTATGTTGAGAAATTACAATAATTGATGCAGAACCATATTCCTTAGATAGTGGAAAATGCTCAAAAGATATTTGGATTTAAGGGTATTGGGGAAGTATCTGAAAATAATGCATAGATGCAACTAGCCGCTTAATTGATAGTAAAAGTGCAAGGTATAATCGAATTTATAAAGTAAAATGAAGAAAAATACCTGAAATCTCTGGCAAAGTTTAGTTATATCTCTCAAAGAATTTTCATCTATCTTATTTATGAGGGTTTCTGTGGATAAGATGAGTAGGATTAAGATCAGAATTAGCAAGAGAATGAAGAAGATGATAAGTATTTTGAGCAAGATGGTTGTGGAATGGGAGATGGCCAAGGAGGTGAATAGAATGTCTCTAACCAGATTGAGCATGAAGAGTAACTTGAGGGTTTGAAGAATTACGAATCAGATGAGGAGAAAAAAGAAGAAAAGCAGGAATAAAAGGATAAGAAGGATGAACAAGAAGGCGATGATAATGATTTTGAGATGAAGGAGGCGGACTTTGACGGGGAACTAGAAGATGTTCCAGACAAGCCTGAGGAAGAAGAGGATAAAAAGGATGATGAGGACGATGAAGACGACGCTATGGATAAGGTAGACGACCTGCTGGACAATTAACTTTGGAATTAAAATATGGAAGACCTTGAGAAGCAGTAAGAAGAGGACGAGGAGTAGAAGAAGGAGGAAAAAGAGAAAGAAGAGATTGATCTTGGGGAGAGAAAACTTGATCAAGAGAATTAACTGAAGGATTAAGAAAAAGAGATGAAAGCAGGTGATAGGGATAAGCAGGACAGAGAAGAAGGTAAAGGTGAATAAGACGAGCAAAATAAGGATGAAGACCTTGATATGAAAGATGAGGATAAGTCTCAAGATGGGGAAGAATTACCTGAAAACTAGGAGGAATAAGAAGAAATACCATTGGACAGAGAGAGTAACGTTGGTGAAGATGAAAAAGAGTAAGAAAATGAGGAAAAGAATTAAGATGCTGACATGGAGGATGTGAAATCTCAATCTGATAATGAAGGATAATAAGATGATGCTGACCAAAAGGATAAAGTGGAAGATGAAAACATCTAAGAATTTGATGACTAGTAATAGGACTAAGAAATCTAAGACTAAGAGGGATAAGGGGAAGATGATCAAGAGAAGCAGGATGAGCAATATAAAAAAGACTTCAATAAAGAGATACTTGAAAATGATCAGATACAATCCTTGGACTAAGACCAGTAAAAGTAAAAGGAAAATGAGCAAGCAAACTTGAAAAAGCAGCAAAAGAAAAGTTCAACACAGAATCAGCAATAGAATAAGAACAAAGAGAACTAATCACAAGCTTAGGATCTTGATCAGTAGACCTAGTTTGATGTAGATGGCAGTGACATTTTGTACTAGTTAGCTTAAAAGATTCAATAATAGCAGGAATAGAAACCTTAGCCATAGTAGCAGTAATAAAAGCAGTAGTAAGAGGACAAGGACAAGGCTACAATTGAATAGCCTAAAATGAGTAAAGATTAGCAAGATAAAGACTAGTCTCAGCCACAACCTAATCCTGAATAAGATTAATAACAAGACGGTTAAGCTATGGAGTATGAATTCGATGACTAAGCAGAGCAATTGCAGGGAAAGCTAGCCACAGATAAAATTGAGGAAACTAAGAAGCAGGTTGTAGACGAGTAGAATGAAAACAATAAAATACAGATGGATGAAGATGAGGAAATGAAAGATGAT
The DNA here is from genome assembly GCA_000751175.1 of Stylonychia lemnae. NCBI lineage: Eukaryota > Ciliophora > Spirotrichea > Sporadotrichida > Oxytrichidae > Stylonychia > Stylonychia lemnae. Next base: position 14,195 of record CCKQ01006737.1, read on the forward strand.
GATAACATGGTTGATGATCAGAACTAAGATATATAGTAGACATAGTAAGAAATTAAAAACAAGAATATGAAGCAGGCTGTGGAGTAAGAATCAGACATTGTTGATCAGAGCAATAAAAACAAGGATAATTAGATCCTTACTAAGGAGGAGGTAATCAAAGAAGAGGATTTAATTGAGAAATATCAGGAGTACCTCAACCTCAAGCAACTTTAGAACATGGAATTAAAGGATGATGAAAGATCAAGTAGTCTAGTTGAGACTCAATTCTCCTATGATTTAGAAAAATTCGACTATGCTCTTTAGAAGCAAATGATGAGAGAGCTCTTTAACGAATGGCTTCAAGACTCTGAAAATCATCATAATTCACTCGAATTACTAAATAAGTTCAAGTAAATGACTACGAACTCTGCTTCCTCGCTATGTGAATAGTTAAGGATTGTATTAGAACCTCAGCTATCATAACACTTGTAAGGAGATTACAAAACAGGAAAGCGCCTCAATATGAAGAAAGTCATTTCATTCATAGCATCACATTATAGAAATGATAAGATATGGCTTAGAAGGACGATGCCATCAAAGAGAGATTATAAGATTTTGATTGCTATTGATGACTCATTGAGTATGAAGGAAAATAATTTAGGCTTCTTTAGTTTAGAGTCTCTAGTTACCATTATGGAAGCTCTCAATAGACTCGAAGTTGGCAAAGTAGCAGTGGCTGGTATCAGAGAAAGACTAGATATATTCTAGTCATTTGAAGACGGATACTCTAATGAGAGAACAGCTTTCATAGTCAATCAATTCAGTTTTAATTACAGTGGACCTAAGAGCGCTGACTATGCTATGGCTAACTTTGTGAGAGACACAAATCAGTTATTTGATTCTTAAAACAGTGGAGGAGATACCATGAACTGTCCTTTCGTTATTGTGCTTTCAGATGGTAGATTCAACAAAAATAATGTGAGGCCATATTTAAATGAGGCAAAGGAAAAGAAATACTTATACATCTTTGTAATTTTGGACTCAGTTAATAGCGCTGAAAAGTCAATAGATGGTCAAAAGAAGGCATCTAATAACAAGGGAGACGGCAGTATCTTAAGTATGAAGAGTGTTGAGAAAAATGAGGACACCGGAGCAATCAAGCTAGTTCCATACTTAAGGGATTTCCCATTTGAGTATTATTGCATAGTAAGAGACATTCATCAGCTGCCTTCAGCACTAGGAACTATTTTGGTATAATGGTTCTCGTTAATGAGCGGAAGTAACTCTAAATGAGATGACATATCATCTCACCTAATTAATTAACTATTTATTTATTCTATAATTAATGATTTCATTTGTAATTGCAAATTATTAACCGTGGGGTTTTGGGGTTTTGGGGTTTTGGGGTTTTGGGG
>CCKQ01006765.1:0-10834 GCA_000751175.1 Stylonychia lemnae
CCCCAAAACCCCAAAACCCCAAAACCCCATTATAGAATAAAGTCACAGCTAAAGGAGTTTGATTTAAATAATGAATTCAAAAATGAAATTAGCACAATGTGTTCTTTTGATAACATGCATAATTTAGCTTTCAATGACTTAGGCCGAAATATAATGTAATATTAAAAAAAGTCGGTTATTGTTTTAGGTGACTATGATCAATTCTTTGCAATTGAAACTTAATCTTGTCGATGTAAGTAACAATAATACACTAACTTTTGCATCATAAAACTCATATTAGCTTGTGATATACATTTGAATGGATGTAAAACTTGTACTCAGGAGCTTTTTGATGTTAATGAAGTTACTTATCCATTACTAAAGTGCAAATCCTGCTAAAATGGATTGTATCTGCTAACCTTTCCATTTGATAAATACGAAAATATTAAGAGCATATCTTTGTGTGTAAATGATTGTGGGATTGTAAGTTGATCCTATTTTAATAACCCATTCACTCAAAACTGCGACTGTAAGTAAAGATAAATGATAAAATGAATAATCGAATAATTGTCCTTATAGACTGTGGAGATAATTGCAATAACTGCAATCTTAAATATGGATGCACGGAATGTGCATGAGAGTATAGTAAGAATATTATTTTTTTATTTAATCAAACAGATGGATACTTGAAAGGGCCTTCATAATTGAGTTTAGGAATTCCTTATTAGAGCTCAAATTCAGTCCTCTAAACATTCAAGACTTGCAATAGATGCTCAGATGAAAGATGCTAAGATTGTTCAACATAATCATCAACATAGTGCACAAATTGCTACTCAGACATTTCAATATACAGTCCTTGCAGTAATTATAGTAAAACATTTAAATAATTTAGATTTAAACACTAACGTAGCTTTGAGTGGATGCCTCCAATCTAATAGTTCTAATATAAATGATTGCATTGCCTGTAAAGAAGGTTATCGGTTAAATCGATAAGATACTTCAACAGATAATTGTGAAAAATGCAAGGTTTAAAATTGTAAAAGGTGTTCTCTAAACTATGATTAATGTGATGAATGTATAGATGGATATTTCAAAGATATTAATAATGCTTGTTAAAGTAAGATTGAACTGATTTGATAGTTTTTAGAATGCTTTGATTAAGATCAAATTGAGATGTTTGATATGTGTCAAACATGCTCTACTAAGAATAAATGTGATATTTGTAAGATAGGCTACCTGATGCCAGGTTAGCATCACTGCTAACTTAAATGTGACTTAGGATACTACCCTGAAACAATTTTTTCTTCTGAGTTGAAAAATCCAATCATGACATAATGCGCATGATGTCATTCTTCGTGTAGTGAGTGTATTAGTGATGAAGAAACTGATTGTCTTGCTTGTACACCGAATCAATATCTCACAATTTAAAATATTGAATAATAAACTGGCTTTTGTTAAGCTAAAATAAATGCTGTTGGTTCAATTAAGATATTTGTAACAAGCAATTACAATCCTCTGCTAGTCTAGGATGGATCAATCAATAAACCATTTTAAGATTTATTTGACGGAGTAACTAGGGCTTTTGAACTAGGATCATAGTATACAAGCGCAATCATTAATATATACTTATTCAAAGGTATTCATTATGTCTTAAGAAATAATTTGAATCCTTATATAAGCTAGCAATTCAAAGGTTAAGGTTTTATTAACTACAGTATAACTCTACAAAATCTCCCTTGTAATTATTAAAGTGATCTAATTGTTGATGTTTCCTCTAAGTGCACAGATTAAAAAGTAACTATAATTAATAAGAGAGGTGAGATGTTTAAATTTGTAATAAGTTAAAGTCTTATTTTAAGAAATGTAGTAATAGATTCTATCGATTCAGTAATTCAAAGTAAATTGATTTTTAACAATTAACATATAGTTGATGATATTGGGGCTGATTCATGCTTAAATTCTCGAATTTAATGCTGTTTGATTAAGGATCAAGCCTTAGCAAACGTTTAGCCAGGTTCATATGACTGCTCTATATTGTCTAAATAACCGTATTTAAATAAACTTCTAAATTTTAAATTTCTATTATAGAGAAGAAAACTGCTAGAAAGATAATCCTAACTCAATGTTCAGATTACAAGAATTTCAAAATCCTTAGCTTAGTTTTCCAATAGTTTTATTACTTGAAAATGTTGAAATTATCAATATCTTTTACGACATGAATTCATTGATTTAAGTCAGTGAAATTGGTATGACTATAACAATTAAGAATAGTCTATTTCAAAGAATATCAACCTGTGGTTCGATAATTAAAAATTACAGAAAATCCTTTAATTAAAGTTAAATTTATCAATACCCTAAAATAAAGTAAGCTAAAATTCTTAAACTTTTAAAGATACCCTAATGAGATATATTACCAGACACATATCAATTATACAAATAAGGTCTTAGAAGCCTTCAATGATCTCAGAAATAAATTAAATTAAGCTAATCCCCAGAGTTCTTGTTAGAATACCATTTGTTTCAAAATAGAGATAACTAATTCTGGTTTTAATCAACTTCATTTCTTAAAGAAAAAGCAAACCAATCCTGTAAAAATTAATCCTGAAATCGGCTCAAGATATTAGGCATCAGTTATAAACCTTGACACATTTAAAGGTGATGTATATTTATTCAATTCAACTTTCATTGACAACTATGTCATGTATGATGGTGGCTGCTAAATCTCAGATTAATTATTTAGTGATTTTCAAGTAAATAATTCAGAGTATCTAAACTACATCGGTGTATAGAGTAAAGTTTAGATAAAAACATTGGTATCAATAAGAAATCATTCAAACAAGATAGTTATCATGAAAAATAAGTTTTCTAATAATATTGCGATGGTCGGTATCTTACATATTGATCTTCAAGATAGTTTAAATAATCCATTGATAATTTAAAGTAATGAATTCACTAGAAATTAGGTATTTGCTCTATCAAATGTGATTCAAGTAACTAAATAGTAAAAGAAAGTCTTGAATACTAACATTAACTCTTTACCAAGTTGTAGGGGAATTCTGATTAGTGGAAATTTGTTTACTCAAAATATCGGCTGTTGGAATTAGCCAGTACATGGTGCAATAAGTATTTAATGTAAAGAAATTGATTTAGATGAAATGGTTCTTCATCAGAATTAAATCAATTACATAGAGTAATTAGATTTTATGTAATATGGAGCACTCATCAACTAGTAAAGTCTCCTCAATATCAAATCAAAAGACCTCTACACAAATAATCAGAATCTAGTGATAACTTATTAAGATATCATAATCTCAATGAATTTAGAAATATTACAGTTAAGGGGCAACCAATACATCGAAAACTATGCTTCCTTAAAAAGTTCAATTGTCAATATTGAAGGTTTTCTATCAGTTCAATTTAAGAATGAGGTATTTAAATTAAATGGAAATTCGTTTGCTGATGCCTTAAAAATTTATTCCTCTTTGTATGCAAACGTGATAACTGATAAATAAGCTATTGATTAATATACCTTCAATAATATCAAAAGTAAACAATCATTAGATGAGTCTTATTTTTCAAGTAATGATATTAACAGAAGTCTTAGTATATTGAGAGTAAAGAGAGCAATTGAAGTTAATTTTGAAAATTGTGATTTTTCAAGTAATTGGATATTCGACTAAGGTCTGGAATAAAATAAGGATGATTTCTCAACAGGAGGAATTCTTCTAGAAGATTTTTACGGTGAGTTTAACTTTAATGGAATTAACACAAAAGGGTTTCATGATTAAGGTGGGGTTGTATCAGCCATGAAAACATCATAATTTTTCCCACTATTCAGAGATCTCTAAGAAGGGCAAAGGACACCTCTAATACGCTTTAAAAATACGATATTTAAGAAATTTGATATCATAAACACTTTGTTTCGATAGATAAAATTCTACTCGGCTGCCTCAATCTATAATCTAAACTTATTTGGATTCAGTCAAAATGATAAAAATTTCTATGATATTTCTAAATCAAATAGCTATTTAGCGTCTATTCAAAACTGCCAATTCACTCTTATTGAAATGATAAATTGTGAGAAAATAATCAACCTCTATCATCCTAACTTAGAGATTAGTAATAATTAATTTAGCTACATTGGAGGAGATCCAACCATTGGTCATTTTGGGCCTCAAAATCTGCTTTAATTTGGAATTTATAAGGATAGTATTTACCTAATGAAATCTAACATTTTTAAGTTTAATTACTTACCAAATGGAGCAATAATAGGTCTAACTGAAGTTAATGATAATGGTGGATCCTCAGTAGATTATAATCTGGTAATAACTTAGAACATTTTCTTGAATAATACTTGTCAAGTATTGATGAATCTTAACTCTAATGATTGGATTAAAGTTAAAATTAGTTTATCAAGTTTTCAAAGTAATTTTGGCAATCTCTACTCAAATGAAATTTATGTTGGACCAAAACTTAAAAAACTTTTAGTAAATTCAACTTCATTCAATGACATTAATCCAACTTAGATTTTAAAAGCATCAATCATATATCAATAAGGGAATAGCGAGGTAGAAATTACAAAATCTAAATTTTACTGTTATTACATTGGATAAAATTAAAATCGAATGAAAATCTAAATCTAATAATAAGTTATTGCAGAATCATTAAGTCCCCCTTTGTATTTCTCTGGTGGATAAATATCTTTGTCAAATAATTAGTACACCTAATGTCATGGATCATTAAATGGAGGAGTTATATATGCTGATTAGAATTCTAATATTACAGATTACAAATCAAGCTACTATGAAAATTCAGCTTTTAATGGAGGTGTTTTTTACATGAAAGATAAAGCAACAATATCGATACAGGACACTATTATCCAAGATAATTTTGCAGATCAATCATCAGTTGCAGTCATTGATTAATATAGTAAACTATACCTTAGCTAAAATACAAGAATCATAGATAATAATGCTCATTACTTTGCAACAATTTATGCACTATCTCAAAGCAATTATTACATCGAGGATTCTTCATTCTAAAACTGTTAAGCTGAGACTGCTGCTGTAATTTACTCATTGTCTCCAGCTCAGGTAATATTTTATCTCTTAAATCTTAAAGGGTAATTACATAAAGAGGACCCAGTTTCTTCGAAATATTGCTTCTAGTGGATCAGCAATTATTTCACTTCTTTTTACTGATTTACTTATAGAAGATTGTTTGTTTAGTGGAAATTAGGCAAAAGAAAAAACAAATGTTATTTTTGCGATTTATTCAAACCTAACTATTACAAGGTCTTAATTTTATACTACTCATTAGCCTGGTCAAGATTTTACGAAAAGTTCTGATGCCAAGCAAATTAAAGGATCTCATATTTTTATTTCATCTCAGACTAATACAATTATTTTGAATTGTTCATTTCAGGATGGATGGGTAATGTTTTAATTGTTCATTTATTTAGGCTACTAATGGAGGATCAATATACATGCTAGGAGATGCTAATCTTTATATTGAAGGGTCCAAATTTAAATAAAATTTGGCTTTATCTGGCGGTGCAATATATGCAAGCAGAATAAAAGGATTGACTATTATAAATTCTGAATTCCTATCAAACCGATGCACATAAAATCTTGGTTGCAATGTTTATGTATCTTATACTGATAATGGTATTCTAATTGACAATACTTAGTTTGAGTCATTATAAAGCAATTCATTTTATTGTAAAGAGACTATCTTGAGGATTACTAGTAGCAGATTTTACGATGAATCTGTTGTGTTAAAAGAAAATTAAATGATACTTTAGGATTTTTCTGGTGGACTATACTTGGAGGAAATGTATGATATTTCAATGCTTGATTTAGTTTTCAAAAATCTAAGAGGCAAAGACGGTGGTGCAATTTTTATTTAAGTATCTGATACTTTTAAAAAGACAAACTTATTAGATAAACCTTATTCTTTAACAAGAATTTAAATATAGAATTGCTTAGCTATGCAAGGTGGAGCGATATATATTCATAATGTCAAAAAGTTGAATCTGATAGATTCCTAAGTAAAAAATAATCATGCTTTACAAAAAGGTGGTGGAATTTATTACTATTGTTAACAGGATAAGTTAATTGAATGTTCATTAGATTTAGGAGTAAGTACTCAAATTACAGAAAATATTGCTGAAATTCAAGGAGGGGGAATCTTTTGGAACTTTCAAGAACCAATAGGAGGAATGGTTTATAAAAACAAAGCATATCTTTATGGCAATAACTACTCTGGTGTCGGATTTCAAATAAAGCAGTATAATTCGAAATCTAATACAACACTGGAGTAAACTTAAATTATCGCACCCCAATCGAGAAGTGGAGGGGAAGTAGAAGCATTTTATGTAGTTCTTGTAGATAAATACGGAGAAGTAATGAGATTAGATAGCACCTCAAAGATTTCTCTGAATGTTATCTCTAAGAAAAGAAACTTGAGATAGACAAATTTTACCACATCAATCAGTGGAATCACAACATTTTACGCATAGAATGGGACATTTAATATTTCAGGATTAATAATTTTAGGAGGGCCAAATTAAACTTCGGAATTTACACTTACTTCAAATGGGATAGACATGAATATCCCTGATAACTTTAATACTTATAAAACTTTGAAAGAATATCAGATTTAAGTAGTCATTAAACTAAGATCTTGCAAATCTGGAGAAGGCTTGTCTGATAGTGGTGAGTGTTTTGATTGTCCAGTAGGATTTTATTTGATCGAGCCACCATTCTTTCCAACTGATTGCTTAGAATGCAATAGTGTTAAAGCAATATGTCTTGGAGGAGATAGAATAGGTCCTAAACCTGGATTTTGGAGAAAAAGTAATCTAACTAATAACTTTCAAAATTGCCCAAAAACAGAGGCTTGTTTAGGAATGCTAGCCCCAGATTATAATCCAAGAGGTGAATGTCTCTCTTAATACCTTGGGCCACTATGCTCTGTTTGCATGCCTGGCTATTAAAAAAATGGTGAGATAGAATGTAGTAGATGTCCAGAGCTCTATTTAAATATTATGAGAATTATTGCGATTGTAACTTTCCTAGTTTTTATGATAACTATGATGGTAAGATCAAACTATAATTCTGCTAATACAAAAAAGATCCATTCAGTTTATTTTAAGATATTCATGAATCATCTTCAATTATTGGTGCTCTGCTCTTAATTTGACTTTCAATGGCCTAGTTATGTGAAGGCATTCTTTGATAGTCCATCTCCAATAGCCTCATCCTCAGAATAAATTGTATCAATTGATTGCTTTATAGATAGAAGAGAGTCAAATACAGTTGATAGGAATTAGATAAACGCAGATTTATAGGAATGGAGAATAATCTACTCAAAAATAACATTTTTATCTTTGCTACCTATATATTGTGCAATAAATATAGCAGCCGTCTTATATGTCTACTTAAAATATAAGAATCTATATGGAGAATTTGAGTCATTTTTTATGTCAACCAATGTTGTTATCTTCTTCTTGTTTCATCCTACGATTACTCAATATATGATAAATATGTTTAAGTAAGAGAAAATATTCCATAATTAAATATAGTTGTCCAAATTATGATGGAGATAGAAGACTATTCAGAGATTTATAAGTTCTTTGCTACTAAGGGATGCATTTTAATGTGACTTTTTACATTGCTCTTCCTTCATTTTTACTTTGGGGTTTGGGAATTCCATTTTATGGAATTATCATTTTGAGAAAATACAGAGAGAAATTAGATGCACTAGACACCAAACAAAAATTTGGATTTCTATATAAAGGATATAAAAAGAGTTGCTATTATTGGTAAATTTTTGCTTTTAAAAATAATAGGGAGCCTATTATTATGTATAGAAAAATTGCACTGATAATCATAGCAGTAGTCATCAAATCATTTGGTATTATAGTCTAAGCTTTGCTTGTTTTCCTTATTCTTGTTTTTTTCCTATAAGTTCATAATATGAAGAGACCATTTTTAAACAGAGGATTGAATGATGTTGAATAAATTTCACTTACAACCACAATGATCACAATTTATTGCGGGCTATTTTTCTTAACTTCAAAAAATAAGAATGCGCTAGATTTTGACCCAAACAAAGACTTCACTATTGATGAGAGAGGCCAGGTAATATTGTTCTTAATTATTTTAACTTCTAACTTTGTCTTTGCACTAATTTGGATTCTAAAATTCTATCAAATTTTAAGAGTAATGTTTAGAGAAAATTATCCTAAACTATATGCTGCTGTATGTCTTTGCTGTAGGCAAGATAAATTAGAGTAAGAGAATTATTCTTTCTATCAGACACTAAAGATGGAAGAGATCCTTGAAAATATAGAAGAAATTCAATTTTGTATAGATTTAAGTTATAATAATTAACAATAGTTTTCAAAGAGATGAAAGGAATGTATCAATAGAGGCAATATTATTTCGGCCATGAAAATTTCATGAAATTATTGTCATTTGTTTAGTAAAGCAGATGCCATATAGATATGACTCCTAAAAAAAGTTCCTATAATATAGAAGGAAGAATTTAGAGAGGTAATTATAAATGGTAATATTAAATATTTTAGATAGGAAATTTGAGCAAAGATAAAAATCTGAATTTCAAAGTGCCAATTAATTGTTTGTCGATTTTGATTTTTCTATCCCAAGCCGTAATTATCCAGCAATAGCTCCAAGAATAAGAATTAAAAAAGTGAAAGGAAAACCATTTATTCCTGGTGCTTTCTCAGATACTTCAAAAATGGATTTCGGGGATTAATCATCTGCTTTAGAAAACAGTAGTCATCATATAATGGTAAATTTAGATAAATTTTAATCAACATAAACTTCAGAAATCAAACAAAGAAAAGTACCTTAGTTCCAGAAAGTCCTTGCACACTAATGAGTAAAGTGAGAATTCAGAGAGAGATATTTTGCCTTAACAACAGCAATAGAAAGAAATTAAAAAATCGAAAAACTTTAATGATCCGAAATCAATAAACAGAGGTCGAATCAACAATTAGCAAGATGAATTTGAGCTTGATGATACTAGTTATGAAAATTCAATGATGTCGAGCAAGCTTTTAAAAAATAGGAAAATCATATAACAAAATAACCTTACAAAATTCAAAATTAATTTCAACCAGCATATTAGTATAAATCCGATAAAGATATCTGAGGAAATGCTAGATGAATCTTAAATGCCTCGCTATATAATGAATCTGAATAATATATCACCATTAAACATTAAAAATCTGAACGAATCTCCCAAATCTCAGAAGAAAGTATTCTTTTCTTAGCTATAGTCTCCAACTCGTTTGCCAAGAGATCGCATTTTGGGTTAATTGGGAAATTAAATGGAGGATTTTTCTTATATCTCAGATGAAAATTACCTTGATCCTAATAATTCTAGGAATTTAAGAAAGATGTAGACTCAAATAAATAAGATGCCTAAAACATCAATATTGAAAAATTCCAAGTCATCATTTGTAGTTGAAAACATCACTTAGGATGGCAAAAACCAATACAAAGAAAATGAAGATAAAGCATCTGAGAAAATTACTCCTTTTGATTATAAGATATTTAGAAGAATTCAGGAAACTTAAGCAGATCTCGAGGATGGAAAATCCATGATGTAAGAAGAATCTTAGTCTAATAAGCAATCCGATTCCTTAAAGAAAAGTTCCTCGAAATTGACATTAAAAAATCCAATTAGCCCTTATAAAGCCTATGATAATTCGTTATCTGATTTTAGCATTAATTTTAAACAAGGTAACTTCCATATCTTAATAGTAATAATAGGTGAAGATATTTTGAAGAGAGATTAAAGCAAAATGTAAAAAATGAGAGAGAGGCTTAGGCAGGTAATGAAATCTATATTTATCAGTTTATTTTCTAGTTGTTTAATGTGAGTGACGAAGATCAAGAATTGACGGATTATGAGAGGAGTGAATTGATTTCGTAATACAATATATAAAATGACACTGAATAACAGTAACTAGAAGATATCTATTAAGGAAAAGGAAAATTAATAGGAAAAGAAAGTCTTATACAGCACATTATGCATTCAAGCTAATATAATGTTATTACAGCAGAAGATGAATAGCTATAAGGCAATTAAAAGTAGTTATTGTCAGGGGAGAAACTAAAATATAAAATGCAGAATACTAAGTAAGAAAAGCATGCATTAATTTAGTAAAAGAAACCAAATTTAATCGATGAGTAATAATATTTAAATGAGCACATAACAGATGAATTCAAGCAACTTAAAGATAGATATTTCGAACATCCTTAGAGACACTTTAACGATTAGGTATTTGAATAGTACAAAAATGAGATTTTGAATAAAAAATCAGAGGAAAATACAGATAAAACTCAAAAAACATTAACTGATTAGGATAATATTCCAAGGAAATTAAACATTCTTGAGTAAGATCCACTATCAAAAAAATATAAGGAATTCTTAAAATAAAGACAAAATTAAATTCAAGAAACTAGCCAATAAAAGCAATAAAGCAATGTTAAAGGCAATCATAATGATCATAGGTAAAAAAAGAAGTAAAAGAAAAAAGATCGAAAGTTGAGGGAAGTAATAGATAAGGAATTCAAAAGACAATAGGATTAGCCTAATCACATTATCAAAAAGAGGATTGTGACAAGAGAAGTTTCTGATAATATGATAGTAAACGAGAGAGAAATCAAAATGATAGAATAATTAGATGAGGTAAAATAGCTATAAGCACTAGACATTGAGCTCAGAGATGATATTTTTAATTGAATTAATTTAATCTTGATTTAATTACAAATTAAAACTTATTGTAAAATTTGCATAAAGGGGTTTTGGGGTTTTGGGG
>CCKQ01006812.1:0-11130 GCA_000751175.1 Stylonychia lemnae
CCCCAAAACCCCAAAACCCCAAAACCCCGGGATATGCATATCCTTCGAATATATAAAGAAGTTAGATATAGATTTATAATTATAAATAAAAATGTAAACTCATATTAACATTTCAGATTAAGCGTAAGATGATACCAAGTAAATTGATGAGACTAAACAGGAAGATCTTGCAATGATAGATACTACTATTCATCCTGATCAACCTGAGGTTGAAATGGAGGCCATTGAGGCTTCGTTAGTAGAGACTCTAAAACAGCAATCTCTACTTATTTAGACGGCTATTGACAAGAAGGAAGAACCTGCTGATATTTTAGACTAAATCAATAAAATGCTCAGCAAAAGATATGAACAAATATGGAACGAATTATTCAACGAGGAGTCTGACTCAGTCTCCCGCAGAAGTGAGTTTTATAAAGTTGTGTTCAAGCAATCAGCAGACAAATTCCTAAGCACTAAATCTATTTAGAATCCTGAAGTAAGTCTCAAATTCCTATCATTTATGATCAATCGATCGAATTTCGCATTTCCAGGAGTCATCAGAATCTTGACAAGCCTCAATTTATTAACTATATCCATTAAATATTTCTTTTGAGAGCAATATCTAAAAACTAATTTTTATAGTACCTTGCCCTTATCCTGAAGTTCTTCAGAAATATACTTGTCAACTTCTTCCCTAGGGATGTAGGAGCAGAAATTTTGGCTGAAATAGTGCACTCTTTGTTCAATCTTGAGGCACCATTATATACTTTGGCTCTACAATCATCTAAAAAGAGGCAGATTAACCAAGTATTTCAACTCTTATTATAATGTTTCATGTTTAGTCGGAGCAGCCTCATATACTGAGCATCGATGATGATGACCTCAGTGTAGATCAAAGAAGAATAAAGAGGGAGTATCAGTGGAGATCCTAGCTCAAAGAAGGAGACAGACTAGATGTGATATATAGGAAATAAATCACCAATCATAGAATATCCTAATGGCAAAAAGCCTCAGTGATCTAAGTTTTAGAAGATGATAAACTATATGTATCCTTCTTGAATGATATGCCATTAAACAATTCACTGGTGAGCAGATATGGTCCTGAGATTGCTGAACCTGATACTTTTACTGATGATATGGAATGGAGATTCGCTATTCAAAAAGGAGACCTTTTTGACGGTTTAGATGGTGAAACTATTTGGTATAAGTCTACATGCTTGGATACTCGAAGATTTAGTATTGGTCCTGCCCCAGGAGACCCTAATGTGGTTAACAGATATATCAATGAGATCTATGTGGGCTATAGGTACTATGACGAGGACGAAGGACACAAATGGGATGATGACGGGAGAAAATTTGTTGGTTGGAGCAATAGATACGATGAATGGATATCAGTTACATCTCCTACCATTCAAAGGCTTAACACTTTGGTAAAGCAATACACTAATGTCTCTAAAGCTCAAATGATATATGATACTGTAATTGATGATATCTCAGATGTCATTTACAACTGCAAAGATATCAAAGTGTGGGCAGTTTTCAGAAACAACTTCTTTTCAAATTTGAGCTCAATTCCTGACTACTTAAATGAGTTTGGTGCAAAAGGAGGATACGATAAGATTTTGGAGTTCTTAATGAGCTAAAACATAGAAAGAGTAAAATTGTTTGCTTTAATTTTTATTTAGACAATCTCGCTTAAGCATATTCAGTTGATACTAGATTTCCTTTCAAAGACTTAGACCTTGTGGCATAGATAATTCATGTGCAAATTCATTCCTCTACTAAGAGAAGCAGCAGAATACGCTGTTTTGCACAGAGATAACAAGAACGGTGGTGCACTCTAACAGAAGTTTACAAAGGAATCACTTCTAGGAGTCCAAAAAGCCCTCTAAGGAGTGATAAGAAGATACTATACCCAAGAAAAGTACGCTCAACTGATGGCTGAGTTCAACTTCAATATTGGTTTCTAACTATTGAGATCAGAAAAGCTTGAACAAAGAATCCTAGGAATCAAGGAGATTATTGATCAAATTAAGAACACAAAGTTTGCAGCAAGAAAGATGATTAGTTCAAAGGATGTGATGAAGAAACTCAAGACTGACAACGTGTTTGAGCAAATTTTTGGAGAGAACTACCATATCCAACTCATCCAGAGGTCGCAGGAGATCATAAAGTTCTACATAAATGAAAAAGAGATAACTGAAGTTGAAATCGATCAAATCTGGTAGGCAACCAAAAGAGATCAGTAGACTAAGATGGAAATATATAAGATTATCCAGGAAGTAGCAATAATGTTCAAATAGGATGAAGTAGAAATGCTGGTGCAAAGATTCTCTGAAGTTCCACCTGATCAATTCGTAGAAAAAGAGATTGAGTGCGTCTATGAATTAGCTAAGTACTCTTATAAGCAGTAAACATTCTCAGTGAGAGCAGCGAAGCTATTTTGGGATATTGCTGTCTAAGAGAGGCCCTATAAGAAGCAAATCATTGAGATTGCTATGGAAAAGTTTATTGACCTTATTAGAAACTGGGACAGGGAACAAAAAGGAGAGTTCATTGCTAAGTGTATTGCCAAAATTAAGAATCACCAATCAACTGTTTAATCAATCAAAATTGTTCAAAAGATTCTTGATCAAATACCTAATTACAGAGTAAACAATTTGCCTACATTATTTGATATGGCGAATCAACTAATTAAACAAGAAGACATTATAAACTTAGTTATCTATGACTTCATTTACTACAATGATATTGTTAACGATCTATGGAGCAAAAATATACTCAATGAAGGAAATATTGACACTATTGATATATTGGATATTCCATTTAGTCACAGAGCTCAGTCATTCACCAGATTAAATTTTGTTAGATAGATGCTCCAAAACAGCAACACATAACTTGATCAAATGCAACTTGATTAAATCTGGGATTTAATGCTAGTGAGATCAAAAATTTCAATTGATTCTGACATATTCTTCAACTGGTTTAAGCAATTACTTAGCGATCAAAGCAAACTTTCTCCAGAGTTGATACTAAATTTCTTCCAAACAAAAATGTGCGGAGCAGATGTTAGCTTTAAGTACATAAAAAAGGCAGGATTCGATTGCATTCTTCAGATCTTTTTAAAGATAAACGAGTAAGATGATAGAATTCATCTAATTTCATTACCTACCTACAACAGTAGTGCTGCTATTTAGACCAAATTAGATTTTAAGGTGCATGTTCCTCCAAAAGACCTCATTGGAATTGATCTACTATGGAAACTTTTGGCTTAATGTGACAAGAAAAATAGTGATTTAACTGCTGCAGTGATAGATCTCATTACAAAAGTTTACCATAATCTATCTTCTGGGCTTGAAGAAAAGAAACATGAAATTGAAGATTAGTTCTGTAGAGAATGCCTCTAAAAATTGCATGACATAATAGTTAATCCAGAAGTCATAGAGGATGATAAAAAGTAAATCATCAAAATTATCACTGTAATGATGAAATCCTTCTTTAATGACTCTGAAAGAAATGGAACTGGCAATATGAGACCTCATTCAGGATTAAGCAGAGGGAAATTAACTGAGAAACTCATAATACAGAATAACATCACAAATATGAAGGCTACACCAAGATACATCGAGGTGAATGTGAATTCTAATATGACGGTTTGGCAATTAAAGAAACTTATAGCTGAGAAATTAAAGTAAAGCCCACTTAGAATCTAGTTGAACAGAATCGATGCTAAGAAAAGAGCTCCAACAGATTAAGATCATCAAACATTACTAAGAGATTTAAGATTTGAGCCATATGAAATACTGCATGCAGCTAAAAAGCCTATTACATACCAAGCTAAAACCACTTTGATCAATAAGAAAAAGGAGCTAGTACCTTTGGCAAGAGAAATCTTTGCTTCCTGGTTTAAAAAATTCTCAACTGCAGATGGATTTATGACTCCAGATACATGTGTTGAATTTATTAGAAACTCAACTAATGATCCATCTGTACTGATGACTGACCCAAGAGTAGTGAGATTATTTAATGAATATGATAAAGATATTGATGGAAAGCTAACTGAAGAAGAGTTTTTGGAGTTTTATAAAGATAGATCAATATAAAAGCCTGATCTTGTTTGGAGTAATCTACAAACTCATGGTATAGGTAATGATCTTAAACCACAATCAAGCTAGAATTAAACAGAGGATCCAAATGAAATTAGAGATCCATAAGCATTGCCAAGATTCAAACTCTCTAAAGATCAGGATATCTTCAACGAAATATTTAACTTGATGGATAAATGCGGAAGCGGGTCTTAAAGTGAGCTTTGGATTCTTATTGGAAACTTAAGGACCAATCCTTTAATTTATGCAAAGTTACTTTCTTTAAGTAGTATCAGTGAACTAGTTGAAGATACATCAGCCTATAAACTTCTCTATAATCTCTAGATTCTTGAGTAATTTATTGATTAGTACTCAATCCAAGAGAGTCAGAATATTAAATGCTACTTTGTTGAGAATTAAGAATACAATAGTTAATTCCCTCTATTAGACGCCTAGAATAATAACAGCAATCAAAATAGTTAAAATGTCCAGAGCGACAACCTGAATGAGCAGAAGAGAGATGTTCAAAATGCAGCTCCCTAATCTGGGATTGCTATTCCTTTGCCTCCTCAAGATCAAAGTAATGTTCCCATTCCACCGTCGCAAGGTATCTTCATTGGGCCCATTGCTCCAAGTAATGCTGGCTAAAATCTTAATAACACTTTAACTAAGAATAAGGAAATGCTTGAAAATTTCAAAGGGCATATAATAACAGAGCCATATGAAGATAAAATAATTTCAGATGAGGAAATCGCTCAAATTCTGGAAATTTCGAACGTTGAGGAAGTAATTGAAATGAGATAAAATTGGATCTAGAGTTTTGTGCTGAACAATGGATTCTCAGTACTTTGCATATTCTTAAAGAATTTGATGGAAAGTAATGTTCCAAATGGTATCTTGTAAAATCCATAAGATAGAGAATGCTTAAATTAAGTGCTGAAAACAATGAAGCTTCTTATACTTTCAACATTCATGGGAAGTGCATAATCATCAGAAATAACTCTAGATCTGCAGAAGAATTTATCTTAGCCAGCTAAGATTGAGGAGGATGTAGATATTGATATAATGGAAATTCTTGAAAAGTTAGAACCCACTACAATTTCTGCTACACAAATTCCATTTCTCTCATAGACCAATAATACGGCCAACGGTACTAGTAGTGCTGGCCCATAACTGCTCAAGAGAGATACCATTTAAGCTGATCAAGATAATATCGGAAAATAATTTGAACCTTTAATAAACATACTAAGAGGTGAGCTTGGACAAAGGATTTTGGACTCAATGAACTTTTCTGAGTTTTAATAACAGATTTTAATGATAGTCAAAGCCATAGTTTGCAAAGATAAAATAGTAAACGATGATAAATCGAATGTAGAATCAGCACTTTAACTTTGGATCTCGGTTATTCTTTACAACCCTGAATTATTATAACAGATCTATGACGACTTTGATAAAAATAATAAGTCCAGCATAGTTGGAACCATTATTGAGAAGGGTCTTCTCTGTAATAACTTCTCAGTTAGAGATTGTATAAAAGAGGGCTTCAAATTCCTTTATACTAAGGTCAATACTCCAAACCTTAGTGAAGCTCCATATATCTTTTTCTTGAGAATAATGATTTAAAATGTTCAGTTAGTTGAATACAAGTCAAGAGAAAGCAAATAATTCTTTATGGTGCTTAGAGATTTATTTGAAGTCTACTACGACGCTGAAGCTAAATAGAGACCAGACTTTAAGCAAATAATTAATGCAAGAGAACTGGCATAAGAATTCGTAGTTAAACTAAACACGTATGAATCAAAAGAGAAAAAGAATACTTATCTGGAGGATACTAATCTGGTCGGTTTTCTTAACATGTTAAATACTCTAGTTAAGAACAATCCAGATTGCTTAGAACAGACTGAATATATTGGCATATCAGAGTATTTAATAGAAAAGTGTCTATTTACATTCAAACTTGAACCACTTGAAAAGCATATCACCAAGGAAGTTGATATACCAGCATTTGAGAAACCATTTATTAATAAGTGTCTCACGACTGATTCAAGAATAGCTTGCTACAATCTAATTCAAACTATGTGCAGGTTACAGCCTAAAATTATTGGAGGATTGATCTCGAAGTATCTTCACCCACTACTTTACATAATCTAGAAACCTAAAAAGTCAGGGTTTGCCCCAAGATCAGAAACAAGAAGCTTCCATGGATTCTGTGGAATTAGAAACCTAGGATGTATTTGCTACATGAACGCTATGATATAACAGTTCTACCACATTCCAACTTTTAGATACTGTTTATTAGCCACATAAGATAATCAGCCAATCAATCTCCAAGAATTTGAAAATGAAAAGGTTGACGATAACATGCTCCATTAACTCATGAAATTCATGGGATTCCTTGAATTATCAGAAAGATAAGATTACAACCCCAGAGAATTCTGTTTTTCATTTAAAGATTTTGCAGGATAGCCAACAAATGTGAGAATTCAGCAAGACTCACAAGAATTCCTTAATCTAGCTTTCGATAGACTTGAGAGGCTTTTAGCAAACACAAGCTAGAAATATTTACTTCAAAATATTTTTGGAGGATAGACTTGCTCATTGATGATTTGTAAGAATTGTGGAAATCTTAGACAGATGAAGGAGAATTTCTACAATCTCTCCCTAGAAGTCAAAAACCAAAAGAGTATCTATGATGGACTCAAGAAATTCATTACTGGAGAAATTATCAATGATTTCTTATGCGAAGCTTGCAATTAAAAAGTTGACGTGGAAAGAAAAACTGTAATTGAAAAGCTGCCAAATATGCTTATTGTGCATTTATAGAGAATTGTATTTGACTATGATACATTCTAAAATGCTAAACTAAATTCAAGAGTCGAATTCCCTAACGTGTTAAATCTTAAGCCTTACATGCTATCAGAAGTAATGAAACAAGAAAAAGAACTTTTAAAACAGGCGAGAAAGGATAAAAAGAAAAAGGAGAAGGAAATTGAAAAAGAGATTGGGTAAAATAAGAAAAAAGAGGAGTAAGTTAAAATTGAAGAAGGCAAGATTGAAGAGGGAAGCGATGAGATTTAGTTAGATAAAATGGAAATCATAGGAAACTCTCCTACAAAGAATGAGAAGGATGCATCTAGTGATGATGAGAATGATCAACCAGATATAATGGAGATTGATGCTCCTGAAGAAGATTACCAGTACAAATTAGTAGGTGTTGTAGTTCACATGGGTACAGCAGATGCAGGTCATTATATTTCATATATCAATATTACCAGGGGAGTGAAAAATGAGGAGACTCCAGAATGGCTGCTTACTGAAAAAGAAAACTGGCTTGAATTTAATGATTCTACTGTTAAGGACTATAGGTAAAACATTTTTGAATCTTAGCAACTTTTATAGATTCGCAAATTTAGAAGAGGACTGTTACGGTGGAGGATCATCATCTAACTCAGGTAATTTCTAGAACTCAGACATGAAAAACGACTATTCAAGGAATGCTTACATGCTGATCTATGAGAAGCGTAGAAAAGAAAAGATCAAGATCGTGATCCCTGAGTAAATAGTCTAATAGTCGCAATCATCTTCTTCTCTAGATTGCGATGGTACCGCAATATCTAGAGATCTTTCCTAACATCATTTGTTTTACGTCGTTCCCTAACTATAGGAGAACCTCCTGAACAACAACATCAACTAAGTCCTATTTTATGATGAAAGTAGCAAAGAACATTACTCCTTGGTTGAATTTAATTCTGCCAAAAAATTCGTGCCAAATGAAATCTACAAGGTAAAAATACATTAATTTTTTATTAAATCGCTATGTTGTTTTAGATGGTTCAACGTGACAACTATCTATTCTTAACAGAAAAGTCGATCTTCAATAACAATTTCTTTGAGACAACTAAGATTCTTGTAGATACATTAATATAAAACGCTCCCGAAGTACTGTAAGATAGCGAGAGCAACTAAAATCAATTATTATTTGATTTCCTAAGAAGGCTTATCTTTGATCTCTTATCAATGACAACTGAAAACAAATAGCTTTTGGAAATGACGAAATTGCTATTAAGAATGATAGATCTAAATGATGCTTAGCTTCTAAAAATTGTTGATGAATAGATTTTACTTGATAAGTCTAAACTTGGCAAGGATCAAAAGTCCTTTTTAGAAAGTTTATTGACTAATATGGATAAAGATATGAGAGAAATGAACCAATTAATTCTAACTTCAGTTGTCAACAGACTATTCGCTATCAATAGAATCGATGTGGTAGATAGCATTATGAATCAAATATTTGCAATGATCCCAGAGGATTTCTATAAAAATTGGCTAAAGCTACATCAGATACTACAGGTATAACTATTTATTTGTGTAAAATTTATTATAGTTCCTCTTCGATGTAACTAAAAGTGGACATGCACAAATGAGTTATATGGTTGAACATAAGTTAATCAGCAAACTCATCGATTTTTATATGGAGAATGATAGTCCTTTGGTTGGAAATAAAAAGAGATAGGTTATGGGATCAAACTATGCTTAGCCTCCACTAGATAATTTGATCCTCATCATAAGCATAATATTGAGGAACTATAAGAGAGTTATTCTAGAATCAGACAACTAAGAGAGCTTTAATGGCTAAAGTATGCTATATATGGCTATGTTCCCTGAAGAGCTACCTCCATTGTCAGATGAGGATATATTCATGCTCAATCAAAAAGCATTCTGGTCAAAGAATATGAAGGCTGGATATTAGAGAGTTGAATTCGGAAGATTGATTGCATAGATGTCTTTCTTCAATTTGCAATTTTCTAGGAAAGTTGCTAAGAGACTAGTCATTGGACTAAATAAAGCATCTGCTGATGAAGTGGAACCTTATCTTTACGTTGTTCAATCTCTTTTGCTTCTTAATGATCCCTACAAGCAATTTAGACTAGAATGGATCCTAGGTATCCCATAGCTTAAGGTTGATAAGACAATGATATATAACCAAGACGTGAGCATAATCAATACCAAGTTAGGAGTGCAGATTTTGGATTCAGCCTCTGATGATGTCTATGAATATAGATCCACATTGTTTAAGCAATCAACAAATACCAGATAGAGTTTCCTTCAACTTGTTTATTAATTCAGAAGATCCTGGTCAAAGTATACTTTCTAATTGCTAATGTCACTCCTTTAAGGTTGCCAACAGGACCCTACTGGATATCTGTTGCATTACATAAAAACACTTGAGCCATCAAACTATTGCAATGCAAGATATATAGACTGGATAGGTCCATTTATAGAAGATTAGTTTGAAAATATGAAGAAATTCCCTACTACCACATCTTAACAGGAGTATATAATGGTTGTTTAATTAAAAGCTATTTTGGATGCATTGTTTTACCCTTAGAAATAAATTCCTTAACCTACTTCAGAATAAGTTCAAGTAGATGTCCAAATTGAATCTCTCCAATAGGATAAACCTCAAGAATAGATGGAATCTATTTAATCCTCCAACTAATAAGATACAATTATCAACACTAGTTTGAATAAGCCAAGCATCATAAGTTATGACTCAACTGATGGTGGTCCAGAATAGTATATAATTTGGGATGTTATTGAAGAAAAAATCATTAAAGACCATATTATGTTTGATGAAAATATATAGATTACAGTAAAGGAATACACCGTAAGAATTACAGAGTCTAAGCCAGATGGATTAACAAACAAAGTTTTTACCCCGGATCAATTCTAACAGCTAGGTAGAGGTAGAAATAATGATAATCAATCAAATGTAGGTATTAATAACTAGCCTAGAAGAAGAAAATACGGCAGAGGCGCTGGAAATTATGATGTTTAGCAAAAAGGAAGTCACACTGTTATGCTTGCTTAAAAGAGAAATCCCTTGAAGAGAGGTGCTGGCTAAAAGAAAAAGAGAAATCACAATAAAGATAAGGGCTAGCCTCTAGAGTTTTAGCAAAACTTCCAAGGAGGTAATTAATAAGATGCTGACACAGTCATAATTGATGATGGAGAGGAAAATCAAAATCAAGATGATTCAATGGATGTAGAATACTAAGATGATAACCATGGCGATGATTACTATCCCGAAAATGAGAATTCTCAAGGAGCTAGAGAGTACTACAATTATGGAACTACTTAAATTGCTCCTTAGGATAATTTCTAAGATCCCACAAACTAAGTTTATGATCCCTAAGAAGAGAATAGAATTTATTAGGATGGAAATAACCAAATAGATTAGGATTATGAAAAGCAAAACAAGGGTGTAGTCCCAGGAATGACTACTTTCAAAGATGAAAATTAATATTCTACTCTCAAATAAGATAGTGAACCATATGTAACTGAAAACAACTAAGATCAATAGCAAATACAAGAAGAAAATACCGAATTCCATGTTAATTAAAATTAGAATGAAAATTAACTTGCAACTGATGCCTGGGAAGCAGCAGTTTCGTGCGTTCTAGTTTTTTCTGTAACTAATCTTGATAAATCAAAGCCGTAAACAGTGACTTTGACACTAATGAATTCTTCACAGGTGAATGACCCACCCATTAACTTCAGAATACCTGCTAGTCCTATCCCTGCTTTGCTAATGGGAAGTAAGGAGAGAGATATCGCTGTTTTCACTAAGCTGAGACCATTTGAAGATTGGGGTAACTACCAATATTACATTCAAGTTGTTCAGCCCAAGAACAGTGATGGCGGAGCAAATGCAGTCAATCATGCTAGAGTTGGAATAGCTCCTATTATTTAGACTAATAGCAATGTTTCTGGTCCCATTATGATCGATTCCAATGTTGGAGTAGGCTATGACGAAATTATGGATGCAGAGATGGGAGGTACTGGCGCTGCTGACTACAAGGAGTGCCCCACTTGCACTTTCCATAATCTTACTCTTCTCAGTTTCTGTGAAGTGTGTGGCTCATCACTTTGATTAAACTAATTTCATATTTCCAAGCATTATTATTTCATTCAATAATAAATTTAACATAGTAATTTGTCTATACTCATTTTAAAAGTTTGACTTCTAGGTCAAGTGGGGTTTTGGGGTTTTGGGGTTTTGGGG
>CCKQ01006832.1:0-11808 GCA_000751175.1 Stylonychia lemnae
AACCCCAGGCGTATCTAAATAGAATATTCGTTAAAGTTAAATATAAATAAAATTATGATATTGATACCCACAATAAAAAACGCCTATTAATAAGAGCATAGCTATTATTAATTAATTAAATTGTTGAATGATAATAAAGATGCATAATTTTAGTTTGGTTTTGCTAAAAATTATCGTTGTCATAATCGGGATTACAGAAACGATCGAAAGCGGGTGTAAGAAATACTAACTTTGTTAATATTTATATATATAGGTGAGGTTAGCGAGTATTATGATTAGAGTAGTTCTTCCTGCATTTGTAAGTTTTAATTCCTTAATATTCTCTTTAGAGTGCTAATAAATGATTCATGGATGCAGCTGATGTTAATCAAATTTCTCAATTAAATTCGGGGTCGATATCATTAATTGCCTTCAATGTGAAAATGGACTTTATTTATTGAATGAAAATTTAAATCTTGAAGAATCAAGTAACCACCAATTAAGGAATCACTACTCCTATTGTGTACCTGATTGCGCTCAAGCCCATGATTCTTTTGCAAATAATCAACTTACTTCTTAATGCAAAAGTAAGGCCTACTTAAGAAATATAATGAAAATTAGGTTGTGGAATCTTTTGTTAGAACTGTGACAGAACATTAGGCTGTCTAACTTGCCTAGGATAAATAAATAATTAAGGTTGGGTTACTACAGAATAGACTAGTCTTGACATTTATCCATCTGGATTTAGAACTTGCCAATGTATTATCTGCTTATCCAAACATTTTATTTAGAATGCTAATCTTAATTTTAATGTTCTTGATGTTCAGAATCGGATATAACTTATTGCACCCATTGTACTGATCCTGTAAATCAAAAATCACTAGCATTGGACGATACTGATGATCCTTGTTGTAAGAAATTACATTTAATCTCTTAGAACCCTATACTACTTCATTATTAAGCAATATCTAATTCTGTACCATATATGACTACTATGACTAGTTTAACTGTATCCATTGTTAAGATGGCTATTATCTTGATAAAAATGCTTATTTAAATGTATCTGCTGGAAGATATTAAGATAAATGCTCACCAAGTATGATTAAACTTATAAAACTTTTTAAATAGATATTTAACCTGAACTGTGTGTATTAGCTACTTCAAGATATGAATGTAGCTAATGTATTTATGGATATAGTACCTATTAAATTGGAAGCTAGAACTTATGTTATTGTAAGCCAAAATTTATCATCCTGCTAAATCAAAAATTTAGAATGCACCAATAAAGATGAAGATTTAATAAATACACTTAAATGTAACTTATAACTAAATCTCTCAAGTGCGAATCCTACACCTACATTTAAATCAATAAAGGCATGCTTAAATGGATATGTTGATCCAGGAACTGGTAAATGTGTAACTAATTGCGGCATTGGAAGATATGGGAATGTGACTTTTGGATACAAAGGAATGATTGAATCAACTGAATGCCTTGACTGTGATTCATCTTGTTTTGAATGTAAATCCTAAGTTGAGTGTAAATCTTGCAAGAAAGGATATTTCTTAAATCTAACTGAGGGAAAGAACACAGGAGCATGCTAATTAAAGCAAGGATAGTTTGAGAGTGTATTGTATGTTTAGTCAAAAGATGAGCGTGAAGTAGTCTTCTAAGATGGCTCTAAAGATTATCCATTTAATTCTATCGTTGATGCTTTAACGAAGGCATACAAAATAGGATCACCATACAGATCAGCAACTATCTAAATCATTTTATTCTCCAATTAAACTCATTCAATGCAAAGATACAATTCAAATCTTCAGCTATTTGATTCAATTGACATCTCTCAATCAATAAAGATTATAATTGATACAGTAGATTAAGTCCCAACAAAAGTTTATTACAAGCTAAGAGATAAATTTACCTTTTTGGTTGGGGCAGGCTTAACTATTAGAAATATAGAGTTTGATGCAACTGACTCAATCTTAGATTAAAGAGAAGGGAATATTGACTTAGCCTTATTAGATTCAAATGACTATTAGTGTCTTAAAACTTTCAATTCATCTTGTTGTAACTCAGCTTTTGACTCAAATTTATAACGATACCTTATTATGGGACCTGCAATATGTTAAGCTCGTTATTTGCCGTAATCTTAATTTATTTTAACAATACATCTAGATCACTTAATTGCTTGAAAAGTCAATAATTTGGAAGATTCATTTAATTTGATATTAGCTAGCAGACAATGTTGGAATCTCCTGCCATTCTGAAGTTAGAGGTAAATAAATATACTGAAAGATAATAATTTAGAATGTGTAATTCAAGAATTTTTTGTACAACTTTAACTCTCTAATTGAAATGAATGACTTTGGAGGCCAAGTAGAGATCAGTAAATTTAGCTATATTTATTATTATAGTCAACACAATATTTGAAAATATTAACTCATGCGGGAGTATAATAGGATACCAAAAATACATAAACTTTAATCAGACTTCTTTGGAATCTAATTAAAGCACTTATTTACAAAATATCAAAACAATCCAATACAATACCTTCAAATACTAATATTTGGAAAAATAATCACTACAACTACTAAGATAAAATTGCTAAAGTAATTGTCACAGCGTTAAAATTTCTAGTTCAACCTTTAGATATTTAATTGGAATTAATGGAATAATATTGAATGAAAACCTAAATGATAGCATACATATTGAAATAAGTAGCTCCAGTTTTTACTAAATAAATAGTCAATAATCTGGAATAATAAGCTAGATAAATGGAGCATCAAGTATATTTATTAATGATATCAAAGTTAGTTATTTAGTTAACTCTGCTTTTGGTGGTATTATTTATCTTGGTTAGAATGTAACATCAGCTTCGATTACTATTTAAAATTCGGCTTTTGATAGCTTTTGTGCTTTAAAGGGGTCGTTTATTTATATCGATATAAATGATTATTCAGAGTTAAATATAGATATCAATCTTAATTAAAATAAATTTTAACTGGAAGCTATTGATAACTTTGCTTGGATGTATCCATAAACTTAAATGATTATCCCTAGCCAGAGTTTTCTTTACAGCAGCTCTTAATTTGCTACAATTGTCATTGAACAATGTAATTTTACTTTCTAAGATTAATAAGAATCAAATACTCTGCTGTATTTGAAAGATTTCTATTCTCTAACACTGAAACAACTAATATTTGAAAACACCTATAAAACTTAATTGATCTACACAGACAATGGAAAAAATATTGTCATAGATTCAGTATAACTTAATTGTTAGATAGAGTCGTTTGACTCTCTTTATGTGTCTCATTAGTATGTTAAGACAGCAGAGATTACTATATTTGATACTTAATTTGGCTCACTTCAACTTAGTCCATTTGAGATTAATAATGTGGAGAGTATTTCAATAATCTAGAGTAATTTTAATAACTGCCAAAATAGATCTGAAGGTGGAATATTTAAGCTGGCTAATTCTTCTTTGATTGACAAAGGTTCTTACTTCTAATTTAATCAAGCTAATAATGGGGGCTCTATCTATTGTAAGAACTGTTCTGCTATTTTTTATGAAACTACATTTGCTAATAATTTTGCACTAAAAGGTGGAAGTATTTTAGCAAGCGGTTCAAAGAATTTAGAATTTAAAAGAATTAATATTCAAAATAGTTCTGCTTACAATGATGGAGGGTTTTTATATCTTTAACAATCTCAGGAAGAATAATAAGATTTAAATTAAAACAGAATGCTAGTTTAAGATTAGTAAAGCCTATTAGAAATTACTTATAGAAATCTTAAATCTGAGTAAAGGTCACTTATATTTTTATCAGCAAGTTAAATGAATAAGACTTTTGCCAGAAATTATGGTGGTGCAATATATATTGATTCAAAGAATTCAGACATTTAAATTGATGGTTTAGTTCAGAATTAAAGTTCAGCTTTAAATATGATGGGAGGAGTCATTCATCTCGAGAATGCTAAATCTATAAATGTATCTAACTCTGATTTCTCATAATACCATAGTCCAAGTGGTTCTTGCATTTCTAGCGTTGGATTTAATACTTAGATAATCATTTCTGATTCAAAATTTCAAGAGCATGTCGAATTCTAGTTCCCAAATAAAACATAATTGCTTAATAGCACATCTATTGGAACCTATGGAGTTATTTATATTACAGATGCAGCAAATGTTGCTTTTTCTCAGAATGCATTTTTAAATAATTACCAGAAAAAGTATGGAGGAGTAGTCTACATTAGAAACTCAAGCTTCTAAGATTTTGGTTCAAATTACACTAGAAGCATTGCAGTATATGGAGGAGCTATTTATTTAGAAGAGAAAAGCCATATTGAATTGAAAAATATAACTATAGAATACAGTACTGGTATCTTATCAGGTGCAGCAATTTATATTGATACTATCTATGGCAATACTAGCTTAACAAACCTGACTATTAGATATATCAGGGCCGCCTAATATGGAGCAATTTATTACTAAAGTTATTACTAAAATGAATCTGATCTTAAGCTTTTTTATTTCTAGATGACAAACATTATTGTTTTCAATATCAAATCACTTTATGCTAGCTTGCTCTATTTTGATAACTATTATGGGGTTTTAATATCTAATGATCTTTACCTTAATTTTTCAAGTGGCTTAGAATCGAATGGCTTTGTAGTTTAAAATGCTTACATTGTAGAAATATATAACTCTCAAGTTGCAAACATCAGATAAAGCCATTTTAAGTCAAGTTTTCTTCGTGTTATAAACTTAGTCGAATCAGTATATATAAGCTAAGCATATTTTAAATGCTTTGAAATAAATACAATAAAGGAATACACACCACATATCAATAGATAAACAATTGTTCCTTTAGAAGATTATGAATCTATCTATAATCAAACTGAATTAATCTCCTCACTTTATCAGCTCAATTCTATTTTTTAATTCTAATCATTCAACATTACTGTGACTAATTGTGCTATAAATTAAGGATAATTGGTACAAGTTTATACCAATAATTTCTAAGTCACTTTAATAATGAATTATACTTTTATAGAAAAATCTGATATGCTGTAGTTTATTTATGGATCTGATCTCATATTATATTCATGGAATATGATTACATAAGATAACGTAAGAGATAGTTATGCATTAATTTCCACGACTAACTCATTTTAATTTCATTAAAATATTACTGTAAGACGGTTTCAAGGGGCAATATTTGATACAGACTCATACTTCACTGATAATCCAGTAATTACTATTGTTAGGGATTTGATTCTCGAGGATATATTTGTTATAAATACATATATTGGAAAATCAGTATTTATTTCATATTCAGATATTACCAAATTACACATTAAAAACATGTACTTGAAAAACATAAGTGCTTCACTTCTGTTTTTAAATGGTTTGGGATTTGATTCATATTATCCTGAAATAACGAATCATATTTTGATAGAGAACTCATTTATAACTGGTTTTTATTATCCTGAGATATCTAATCTAATAAAAAGTATTCATCCATATGCTAATTTAGTCTAATGAAGAATTTTCAGATACATAAAACATTGGAGTGATTTATGTCAAAGATTCAATATTTGGGTTCTTAAGCATATCTTCTAACTTTAAACAATGCTAAGTGCCTGATAAAGGATCTGTCATAAATATAGTATAATCTTCATATACAGATTTTAACTCTACTTTTTAAGATAACTATGCACCACAAGGAGGGGCAATATCATGTGATTCATGCATCTTACAAATGAAGTAATCTAAGTTTATTAACAACAAAGCAAGCAGAGGTGGAGCTATTTTTGCAGACTAAACTGTATAAATAATACTAGAAAATATACAAATAAAAAACAATATAGCTACTTTAGAAGGAGGTTTCTTTTATTCACGATAATCTAATGTATTAACAAGCATTGTATCTACATTTAAATTGCTAAACAGTCTACAAATAGAAGGCTTATCATCTCGAACAGGAGGATTTTTAGGATCCTACAATCCGAATCTTCAAATCCTTCTTAGAAATGTTAGTCTTCTGTCAAGTTATTCTTCATAAATTGGTGGTTTCATAAGTATTCAATATGGATAAAATTTAGTAATTGAAGACTCATAGTTTTAAGATTTTAAATCTCCAGCTGGAGCATTCATGTATTCTGCTTCTCAATAATTAACTGTTGACATCAAAAGGTCGACTTTCATTTGTGATTCATTTCAAACAAACAAGAATAAATCATTTGAGTTATTAGATGAGGATTATAAAAGTTATACTTAGACTTAATTTTTAATTACCGATGCAATAAAAGTAAATTCTGATTCAAATTTATACAAATATTGCGGAACTTCCTCAGAAGGAGGTGTTTATACTTTGAAAAAGACGATTTTTAAAGATTATAAGTCAAATTTTATTTACAATTCAGGTTTTAATGGAGGGGTTGTGAATAGCTAATAATCTTTGATCATTTTTATCTCTTCAAAATTTAGCTTTAATCAAGGAAAAGTAGGTGGAGTATTTTATATAGCTTCAAGTTCAAATTTAACAATTGATAACTGCCAATTTTCCTAAAATTTTGCTTCAATTTCAGGAGGAGTTATTATTTTAAATACGCTTTCTACTATGCAAATATCTAATTCTGTATTTAGCAGTAATGTTGCGATTGATAATTCAGTTTTAGAAATTCTGGGTGCTGATTAAAGCTCCAATATTACTATAAGTAAATCAACTTTCATAGATAATTATGCAGTAAGAAATACAATATTCTTAATGTATGCAAATATGAATCTTTATGACTCTACATTTATAAATAATTATGCCAGTGAAAGAACGAAAGGAATATTTTGTGCCTTTGTAAATCTGACAATAGTCAATTCAGATTTTGAAACTTATCTCAATAGTAATTGGTAGAATGAGCTTCAAGATGCGAAGACAACTGGTTCCTATATATTTATGATTTTCAATGTAAACACTCTAATAAGAGACTCTAAATTCATAAACGGAATGTCTAAAGAAGGAGGAGCACTTTATATTGCAGGAGATAGTAATGCAGATATCTAATCATCATTATTTCAAAATAACAAAGCTAGATCAAAAGGTGGTGCTATTTATTCAACTGGCTTTTTAAGTATTAAAATTGGGAATTCTACTTAATTCAAAGATAACTATGCTGTTGATCAAGGTGATGATATTTATTTGACAAGTTCTCTAAATTTAATTACTTTAAACAAAGTTCTCATCACTAATATGAAAGCTAAGAATTCTATTTATATTGAGTAGGCAAAATTATTTTCTTAAGAGCTTACAATAAAAGATGCCTACCAAAATCAAAATTCGATAAGAGGAGCAGGAATAAACTGCTAATATTGTTCAGGTCTTGAAATAAGAAATTCTTCATTTATAAATTTAAGATCCACATATGGGGGAGCAATATACGTAATTGAACAAGATTAAAGTAAAGAGAACACAAACAAAAATAATAAAAAGTTTTAGATAATAAATACTTTTTTCATTAATTGTACAGCTGAGCAAGGAGGTGCTTTAATGCTAGATAATTCCTAATCAATTTATATACAAAACAGCTAATTTCATTCTAATAAGGCTAAGTATATTGCAGAATATCAAAGTCATGCTGTAGATATGGGATCAGGAGGAGCAATTTATTATTCTTGCAATGATCAAACTTTAAATTGCATACTAAGTTTTGATGGATTGAACATTTTCAATTAAAATTAAGCTTAAATTAAAGGAGGAGCAATCCTCTGGACAACTCTTGAGCCTATTTTTACCAAAATTAATCTTAATTTCATAAATAACACTGCATATTAATACGGAGATGATTTAGCATGCTTTGCTTAAAAATTAGGTTCTTTGTCTGCAAACCAATTCTTGGCTTAGATGATAAAATTAGGTTTGAAAGACAGTATTAGTTCAAGATTTTTATAATATCAAACATCAGAAAATATAAAGTTTAACCAATCAGTTCAAGGTTAGTAAAGTGGGGGGTCTATTCCAGTTATTTACATGGGTTTGATAGACAAATATGGGTAGATTGTTGGTTCAGATTTTACTAGTAAAGTTAGAATATCTATTCAAACCAATAATCTTGATGAGAAAGCAAGCAAGTATCCTCCAATACTCGAAGGAAGTAGTGATTTTCAAACATATGGAGGTATTGCTGTTGTAAAGGATGTAATAGTAGCAGGATCTCCTGGATGCTTATATCATGTATCATTTACGACTGATGGAATTGATCTTAGCAAATAATCTAATTAGGAAGCTATGGAACTGCTGGGTAAACAAAGAACAGTCATTATAATGTTGAAGGAGAGTAGTTTACATCAGCTGGTAAATGTTTAGAATGCTAGGATAATACCTATTCACTGGTGAAAATGATTGAACCTAACTCTTGTGAAATATGTCCATCTGAAAAAGCGATATGCTTAGGAGGCATCAATATTGGACCATAACCAGGATATTGGAGAAAAAGTAATACAACTAAAAATATTGAGAAATGTCTTTTTGAGCCAGCATGTCTTGGGATGATAGCTCCTAATTACAATCCTTAGGGAGACTGCTTAGATGGTTATAGAGGAATACTTTGTGCTGATTGTGACAAAGGCTACTCGAGAGATAATAATTACCAATGCAAATACTGTCCAGAACATTGGGTCAATTCACTTAGACTAATAGCGATTTTGATTGGAGTAGTTTTATTGATAGTCTTCATGGTAAGATCTACTCTTAATGGTGCCAAAGATGCCACGAACGTTACAAGTATTTATATGAAGATTCTACTTAATCATTTCTAACTATTACTTATGACATCTTCCTTTGACTTCTCATGGTCAGAGCAAATTCTAGATTTCTTTGGAGCAACAAACTAAGTTGGATAAGTTTCAACGTAAGTATTTAGTATAGATTGCTTCATAAATTCTAACAATGATGGAGAACAAAGCAACTCAGATTAAAAAAGAGTATTTTTCTTCAAGCTTATCATAATAGCAGTCTTTCCATTGTTTTTGACTATTATTTGCTTCCTATTTTGGTCAATTTTAAATAAGGTCCGCAGAGGAGATTTTCAAATAGACAATAAATCCACAGCCAGTCTTGTTATTTTACTGTTCTTAGCTCATCCTAGTATTGTTTAGTATTCATTCTATGATTTTAAGTGCAAAAATATTGATGGAGAATTAAGATTGCAGGATGATTTAGAAGTTATTTGCTGGAATAGTACTCATACATTCTTTAGTTATTTTGTTGCTCTTCCAAGCATTGTTGTGTGGGGTATTGGAATTCCATTTTTCGCTCTTGTCATTCTATTTAAGTTTAGAGATGATTTAGAAACACGTCGAACTAGAGAAAAGTATGGATTTCTATATAGAGGTTATAAAATCGATTATTTTTACTGGGAAATAGTTATTATGTACAGAAAGATAATCATAATCTTTGTTTCAGTATTTATTGGTAGTTTTGGGGTTATAGCTTAAGCCTTAATAATGTTTCTGATACTAGTTTGGTTCTTGCTGTTTAATTCTAAGTACTAGCCATTTAATACTCGAGCTCTGAATGAATTGGAAAATTTGTCATTGATAACATCAATGATGACTATCTTTTGCGGAATATTTTTCATTCTGGATAAACCATAGAAATGGATATAAAATAATCCCGAATATGCAAAGAGTGCAGTAGCCCTATCTATTTTTTTCAAAAGATTCTTTTTTGGAATTATACTGATATCAAACTTATTATTCTTCATGTACTGGACTTTTAAAATGATTTAAGAAATAAAATAAAAACTTAGGAAAAACTTTCAAAAAATCTATTTAGCTCTCTGCGTATGCTTTAACGAATAAAAATTAAACAAAGAAAATATTCTTAATTAAACTTAGCAGCTTAATAACAAATTTGATGAATAGTTTTAAAAGATCATCAAATAGTTTTAAAACCTGCTTGACTAAGGAGACATCAAACTGAATGAAAAACTGATTACAAAGCTGACTGTATTGCTTCATCAGTTTAAAGATTTGAATTACCTAAACTAAATGAAAAAAGGGAAATTGAATCATCACTAATCAATGGACTATAATAGATAGTAATATTTTTCTTATAAATTTCTATAGTAAGTCTCATCTTTTTATTAAAGATTAATCAAAGATTGACAATGAAAGTATAGATGCTATGATAGTTTAGAATAGGATAGATTATGAAATAGGCATAGACTTTGATGAATAAATAAATACAGACAAAAAATCTAGAACAGGAAGAAAAAGCCGTACATTGTAAATAAACAGGGAAATTACTAACTAGAAATTTTAGCAATAAGTGTCCATGCAAACT
This sequence comes from Stylonychia lemnae, assembly GCA_000751175.1. NCBI lineage: Eukaryota > Ciliophora > Spirotrichea > Sporadotrichida > Oxytrichidae > Stylonychia > Stylonychia lemnae. Next base: position 10,324 of record CCKQ01006832.1, read on the forward strand.
AGTGAGGATGAATCCATGAACTTATAATTAGGAGATTCCTCAAGACACTTGAATCGATGGACATACCATAGGTAAAATCCAAACTTAATTGGAGCTCTTCAAAGATTTAAAGAAAGTAATAATGAGAATAAAGATAAAGTGGTGGACTCAAAAAGATCTTAAAAAATGAGATTCGCTGCGAAAAGTAAAAAATACGATTCTTTATAAACAGTTAAGATAATAAGTCAAAGAAGCCATTACAAAGAATAATCCTATACTAGCTTAGATAAACTAATTAATATGAAAGAAGATTAAGATAAGTAAAGTGATGAAGGAAAATCCAAGAAAAAAATACCCTAAATATGTATTGAAAAAGATAAAAATCACATTGATCATCATGCAAACTAAAATGATAAAATATCTGAAAGAGGATTGCAGGATTATAGCTCTACTAATGCCTTTTAAAATAAAAGGTTTGCTAAAGATTAGCTAAAAATAATTGTAGTTAAGAAGAATGACAGATATAGAAAAGATAATGGAGTAAGTTCTGTTAATGATAAATCGAAGTAACATAAAATGGAAAGAAACTAACCATTGCCAAATAATGAAAGTCTCTCAGTTCAATCTATTACCAAGTTAAGACCAAAGAAAGATAGCAAGAATAATTTGAAAGCTTTTGGATTTTAAGACTTGGACATTAATTTCAACGACAAATAAATAAATTTAGACCAATAATAATAACTAAATGATGAGGAGGAGGACTAAGATTAGAATTTTCTATAGAATTAAAAGCAGATTAATTTTTACTAGTGCAATCAATCAAATTCAAATTAGGATATTAAGAAAGATTAAAATAAAAAAAATATCATACTAAAAGAGGAATCTTTGATAATTTCTAGCATTAATTCTGATAATGAGTAGTAGAATAATGATTATTAAAAACCATTAATCACTGATTAGAGTATTAATATCTTTATTAACAATGAACTTTAATAATCAGCTATAAAGGAGGACATTCAAAAACTGTAATCAAACACATTATTAAGCAATATTCAAAATCCTATTTCACTTGGGATTGTGAAGTTGAATGAAAATGATTAAAGAGATCAAGATCATTCAAACTATAAACTCGGGCTTTAAAGCACTCAGAATTTAGTCTCACCTAATACCTGTAATATACTATAATCTAACTCAAAAGCTAATTACAAAGATTAATAAAAGGTGGATCTTAATAACTGTAGCAGTAATAATTTAACTAATAGTCAGAAGAGTAAAGATATTTAAGACTCTTCTTCTGCTATTTCACTTGACTAAGAACCAATTATTAAGGAGAATAGTTTTTCATATACAAAAGATATTAAGAAAGATAATAATTGGATACAGAAAGAATGATTTTTATTATATTCAAACAAGAATTTGATTATTCATGAATTATTTATAAATTTATTTTCTAGATTTTGCAAGAATTAATGCATCCAGGGGTTTTGGGGTTTTGGGGTTTTGGGG
>CCKQ01006944.1:0-11296 GCA_000751175.1 Stylonychia lemnae
TTACTTAAATAGTTGCAAAAGCAGCAAAAATATTTTAGCTACGAGTATCTGCTTTATTGTTATTCATTTGGCTTTTTTCAAATCTAAAATTAGCATTCAAAATGTTGATAGAGTTAGAGTGTGCATAATTATAATCAATTGTACAAAATTTCACCAAATTATAATAAATCTTTGAACTCTCAAAGATTTCTATTACAGAACTATCATTAGCTTTGTTATTACTGAAATCACTATTTATTGCCTAAAAATAAGCTCTTGATTAAATATATATAACTCCAGCAGATGAGTAAGCTAAGTTACTTTAGAAAGAAACCTTATTCATAGAAAGATAAGAATCATATCCAATATCAATACAACCACCTCTATTCGCTTTATTATCTTAAAACTGTGTTTCATTAAGAAAGACACCTGACTAAGATATATGGAAGACTCCACCGAAAATAGCTGAATTCATAATATACTTAGACTCATAATCTGAAAAATAGGTAACTTTTGATAGTTTAAAAATTCCCCCTTCATTCGAAGAAGTGCATTACTAGAACTTTGACTTTATAACATTTATTCCTTGAGAATTTTGAAAGTTAAAAATTCCTAATCTATTATATTTTGGACTTTTCGTATTTAATTCTGTGCTAGGATCACCTTCGTAACTAGGATCACATATTATCTAACAATTTTCAATCGTGAAATTTCTAAGTTGAGCTATAGATGTTAGAATTTAAAAGTCTCTTGCAGTTACTTTTGTTATTCTCAAATTCCTTAAGTAAAAATTAGAGCCCTTATTTAATGATAGAAGACCTCCATCTAAAGCTGCTTAAATGTCATAAAAAGTAGAATTTGTGATTGTTAGGTTGAGATCGAAGCTTTATGAGTATAAGAATCCTCCTTCTGAAGCAAATATATTTCTAATATCATAGCAATTCTTGATAACTATATCATTTTTCCAAGTTGATATTTCCAGAATCTAGTTGACAAAAAAGACACCGCCTTTTTTAATTGCCTTATTCTCCCAAATCTAAACATTGTCTAAGACTATATCGTAGCTTTCATAAACTATAAATATGCCTCCTTACTAAGCTTAATTATGATGGAAATTTGAACCATTAATTTTAACTGTGCATGTAGTACAACTCAAGATACCTCCTTATTCTGCTGAATTATTATAATACTCCGAACCTTCGTCTATCAGAGTCGATGATTATATTGAAAAAATGGAGCCTTCTTTTGAATTTTGGCAGTTTTTAAATGTATTTCTTTTTGAAATTATGCCTTTTTTAGACTACTTAATTTTAATAGCAGGAGCTAATATTAATGTTTCATCTCTCCACATGATTTGTGACTTTAACTCGCAATCTATAAGCAGGTCTGTCATTTCTAAATAAAAAGACTCGGAGTTAGAGTAAAAAAGAGAAGAGGATGCATCATTAGAATTATATGCATAGAAATCTTGAATAAAAGTCTATCCATAATTCTTAAAATCTGAAGACAGTAAAATAGAACCTTCACTTGATTCTATATCAAATATTCCAGTTAAACGCCCAATAAACACTTGGAATTTACAAGATTTGAATTTCATTTATCCCATCCTATAATTCTCAACATAAAATCCTGAACCTTTAGAAAAAGTCATAATATTTGAGAAAGTGCAATTTTAAAAAATTTAGTCTAATAATCAAGCTCCGAAAATTGACTGTGATAACTTATATCTAGCAATACCACCAGCGTGACCTGATTATACATTAGAAAATACAGAGTCAAAAACCTAAATAAATATTATAAATTTTTAAAGGAGATTACCTAAATTTGAACATTTTAACTTTCTACTGCAAATATCCCTCCTAAAAAATAGTAAAATTTATAGAATATTAAAATATACCTTCATTAGCATAAATTCCTTAGAAAATTACATTCTTTAATGTGGCATCGCTAAAAGTAAGACACATTATTCCACCTTGGTTTTATGTTCCTATGTCTTTATAGGTAGAGTTCTCGTCATATAAGTTTCCATTTTTTAAACTATAAACACCACACTCATAAGAAAGTAATAAACTACTGAAACTATTGTTGATGCTGATTAACTCATATGTATATTGCAAGTACATCATCCCAGCAGTGGGTATCATATTTAGCCAATCTCCTTTGCTTGTTTCAATATTATCTTAGATGAATGTATTATTCTAGATATTTAGTTTGAAAAAATTGACATACTAATCGGTTGAAATAAGCGAACCTTTGTTTGTTGCTTAAAAATTTTCGAAAAACGAATTCTAAATTTTCAACGAGTTAATTTTCATTAAATGAAAAATTCCTCCCTCATTTTTAGATTTTGACATTGTTACGTTTACATTTTAGATTTCAAGTGAAAGTGATTCTTATTAGCTGCATAAAAATGCCCCATATGTTTCAGAAGTTAGATTCGAAGCTTCCACTTCACTAATTAGAAAATTGAGTTCGCCTTTTATATTTTCATCCTCATCAAATGTAATTGTTCCTCCACATTTATTTTCAAATTGAAATTAAGATTATAGCTGCTATTGTGTTTCGAACATTAAATATTTTCCGAATGTTATTTGCAATGATGAATCATACTCTTTAAGATAAATAGCTGATCCTTATTAGCCTATCTGATTACTAAAGTTACCTTTTGTAATATTTAGTCTACATTAATTACAGTAAATAGCTCCACCTTATAAAGCAGAACTAAAACTATAATTAGAATTAAAATCTTGTAATTCTGATTTTTAAAGCATAAAGATACCCCCTTATTGAGTATTCTAACAATATTTAAAGTTATTATTTTCTGAAATAAATGGAATATTACTATTAGTGAAAAATATAGCACCTCCTCTTTATATTATGTTTAAAGAAACATACTATTCTTCTTCAATACTATTTTGGCAATTTATTTCAGAGTTCTTAATAATAATTTCAACATTAAATTAGTTTGAATATAAAAAAGATCCTTGAGCAAATGAGGATTTAATATCTCTTGCTATAATTCCATCAATCTCTATTCTCCTTGCACTTTCAATGTAAAAAACATTTCCATATTATTAAGATTAGATTTTTTCTAGAGTCATCATTGAGTTATTCATTATGATATCAAATTAAGGGTTATTTAAATGAAATCCTGCTGAATTTAAATCACTTTAAAAGTTTGATATCAGAATTGCATCATAAAATTTTACAAAAGACTGTTTATTTTAAATATCTACTTAATCTTAATTTTAGTCAGTGGTACTATAGAGAAAACCGCCAGAAGTGACAACATAAGTATTGATAAAGCTGGACTCAAATATTTCAATCTTTGTTTATGTGTTGGAGTAAATCACACCTCCCTAGATTCCTGATTAATTATCAAATTTGGAAGTAAATATTTGCATTTAGCAGTTTTTACAATAAGCAAATCCTCCTTCATAAGCGAAATTTTAATAATAGTGAGAACCGGTGTCCTTCAATAGAGTGTTTTCAAGGTAAAATACTCCTCCTTAATATGCATTGTGAAAATTCTTAACTGTAATATTACTTATCTCAATCAAACTCTCTGTATTCAAAAAATAGAATGCTCCTCCAGTGCCAGTTGATAAATCAAAAAGGCTATTTTACAAGTCTAATTTAATCTGAGTCTTATTATATGTCTCATCGATATCTTGAATAAAATTACTATTCTGTATTTTAATCTTAACTTTATTATAGATTGAAAATATAATAGAGCCCTTGATTAACGCTTAGATATCTTTTACATCAAGATTATCAATAAAGATGGTATCAGCTTTTTCTACATAGATTAAGCCTCCATTTAATCTTGCATTGAAATTAGAGACTTTATAATTAACAATGCTAAACTCTAAAGTTGAATCATTGATATAAGCCAAGGCTCCATTTCCATTTGATTTGAAGTTCATAAGATCCTGTATATTATATCCTTAGATATTAAGGTAAGATTTTTTGTACAAATTATCTTCATTAGTTATAAAGATGAGTCCTCCATTTTAATTTACTTTTACATTTTATATTGAGCAATTGAGTATGCTGGTGTTAAAAAGATTTTTCAGAAAGAAAATTCCACCAATATCAGCAGTAATGTTATCAAAAGTTGAGTCTATGACTAAGATTTAGCTAACGTTGAACATTTTAAAAACTCCTCCAGTGTAAGCAGCTAAAACATTATAGGTAGACATCTCATCTCTAAATTCTTCAGCATTTTTAATATAAAATATAGTACCATTAATAGCTACATGAAAGTTTTTAAATGTATTATTGAAGGAGTTTATATTTTTAGCATCTGTTAAGCAAAATACAGAATACCTATTTGTGATGAAACCTGCGGATTATCCAAATTCATATAGGATTTCATCATAATCTAGTTATTTTCTTCCTTCAAAATAGTTATTATCAAGATGTAGAGAGAGTCCAGCCATCTCGCTAAAATATATGCTGCCTGATGTATTGTCAAAATACAAATGGAAACCAAAAGAATTTGATAATTTGATATCTCGAGCTTATTTAGCATAGATTAAACCACCTTCAGTTTCAGTAAAGATTAATTCAAAAGTTGTATAATCTATTATTATTTAGAGGTCAGGATTATCAGCATATATCAACCCTCCAACTTCATTTGATCTGACAAAGAATATATTTGAATTAACAATGTTTATGATTGAGATCCCAGTGCCTTTTGCAAATATACCTCCTCCTTAATTTTATGCCTAGCCATATTTGAGTGTAGAATCTTTTATTAAAACATTAGCTTGATCAATCATATAAACAAGTCCTCCGAACTAAGCTTGCCAGTTAATTACTGTGATCTCATCTAATACAATTGTGCAGTTGTCGCAGAAAATTAGTCCATATTAGCCCTCGCATTAGTAGTAGAAGGATTTCTTATCATAAATTGTGAAATTTTTAGGAAGATAAAAAACAGAGGAAAGCTTTGTTGCTGTAATTGATTTAAAATTATTTTCCTCAGTATATATATTTCCTTAGCCATTTTAAATGTAGAATAGACTTCCTACCAATGGTCCCTTCACAATCAGATCGTTAATATTTCTCAATTATTAATAATACATTTCATACCCTTCTTCTAATTATCCAATTTGATAATTGTTGCCAATCAAGCTAATTGTAATATTTGGATTCGATAATGGATCGATGTATAAAAATGAACCCTATTCTTTAGAGCTTACCTAAATAAATGAGCTATTTGAGCTCACTAAGGTGAAGTTTATAGCAGATGATGAATAAATGACACCACCATAAGGGGCTTAAATGCCATTATTAATAGAAGTATTTACTAATTAAGCATTTTAGAATTCAACAACCTGATTCTTTCCGTTAAGATGTATAAACGAACCTTAAAATAAATGAACTAAATTCCTTAAACTAGATTGTCTTATGCTGATAATATTTTCTTCAAGGCCACCCATATAGATCTATCCAATTTATATGACCTAGGATTCTTAATAGTTTTGGTATATTTACACATTAAACAGATCTACTTAATTGTAAAGTCCTTTCATATGAGCAAAACCACCACCATCAGAAATCCAATAGATATTTTAGAATTCTGAATTTTCAATTGTCAAATTGCAATACTCTGTTTCATAGAATGCTATACCTCCCTAATTCATTGACAAAATATCTCTGAAATATGTTTGATTTTAAATTTTGAGCACTGCTCTTTTTCCTTCAAATAAAAATACACCTCCATCATTAGTTCTCTCTAATCCAAATTATTAAAATGTAGAGTTGTCTATTAATACCTAAATTTACTCCAATCCAACTAACACAGATAAAGTTCCTGAGTGCTTGGAAACAATGTTCTCAAATTTTGAACCCACTATCATAACATCAATATTTTTTGCTTTCAAGTACATTAGAGCCCCGGAACTTTATTGGTTGCTTAAACTAGAAAACTCAGAATTGAGGATCTTGACTTGAATAGAATTAACTGCATTAGCATAAATGACTGTTCCATTAAGGCTAATTCCTTATTCTGGCGACTCATAGTTTTTTATTAATGAGTCCTCAAATTAGATATCGAGATTTTAAATCAAATGCTGCACTTATAAAATAGCACCTTAAGCAATCTATCCTTTCTCATAAGATTTAACACTTTTGATCCTAACTGTGATATTTCCTCCAATTATTTGCTCACTTTGAGTCGATGATTGATTTGCACAAATAAAATACCCTTATTTATCGAATTAAAACTGAGAGTCTTAATTAAAGCTGACTTGGATATTATCCAATAAAATATCAATCGCTCTCTAAGATTCTATGTACATTAATGCCCCGAATAAAGTATCCACAAAAGCTAAGTTATTCATTTAGTCTATTGTTGATTAAATAGTTATGTTTAAAACTCCTTAATTCTGATAGGAATCATTAATGTAGATAAGTCCGCCTCTTTAGATTTTGGAAGATTCACCTAAAAAATTATTGATTAAAGTGATATTGATAATTGGATTATCAATGTAAAGCACACCTCCATTTACACTATAAATTTTAGAACATATGTTGCTTTCAAACCGTTGAATCTCACAATTTTTACAGAAAAATACTCCTCCATTATATTGAGATCTAATTTCACCAAAAGAATTATTGAACGCATTAAGTATAGTTTTTACATCTGATTCAAGATAAATTAATGACTTGTTGATTATGTAGCAGTTATTTATTTGGTTAGAATAGAAACTTGCAGTTATTATTGAATTCTGACTAGTAAAGTAAAACAAAGGATACTAAACTATATTTTCTTAATTAGCCATATATTCACTTAGTAAAACTGTAATAGCTGATTATGAGAGTTTGAAATCAAAATTTCCTTGCAAATTTTCTGCGAATATAAGGGAAGCAGCTTTATCAAGATTGCTCTTAGAATAAGATAAAATTTTATACGCTTGTAAACCTTCAATATCAAGTGATTTTAGTGCTTTAATTTATATGAACCCACTTTTGAATTATCTTGAAAAGTTATCAAGATCTCCAATGCTTAAATTATTAATTTTTATTTAACCATTAGAGGCATCAATAAGCATTAAGCAGCTTTCATTGAAATAGGTGATGTATTGAAAATATATGTTTGTTAATTAAATGAATTAAGTATTTTAAGCTTCTTATTATTAACTATTGCTTGTTATTTTGATAATCTGGGAATTAATTTTGTACTGTTTAGTGAAACCAATAAAAACATCCTATAAAAGCAATTAGGGTTCTTCTTATGTTTATATAATTCCATCTTTTAATGTAAAATTGAATAATTAGCAATCATTAGCATACTCTTATTTATAAGAAGAGTACATAAAGAATACTCCTACATTAAAAATTCTCACTCCGATCAAACTGAATCTATCAAGTTCAATATTAAATAAGGCAATATCACATAAAATACAGTCAAAATAATCAATATTTATATTACTCATTTATAAAAGTGAAGGTATTTCAATTTAATTGTTTTGATTAAGATCTAATAAGTAAGGATAGCCAGGATTACTATCAACTTTTGCAAATCTACAATTAATTATGCTCAACTTTTCTCTAAAATAATTCAAAAGCTTTATCTTAACATTATTGGTATAAGAAATCACAGGATGAATAAAAGCATGATATCTGATGTCAGTTAATTTTAAATTTTAAAATTCAGAAGCAATTATTTAATATCCTTGTTGATCTTCTATTGAAAGGCTGTTAAATATTAAAACTCCCCAAAAATGGTCAAGAGCAACTACTTATGATCTTGTGCTTAGAAAATCAATTTCAATCATCCAATTTTGTTGTACAGTAATCTATTCAATTTCTAGATAAGATGAACCTACAATTAAATATAGGGACCTCATTAACAACTCCTGCATTTTAAATTTCTATTAATAGTCAATAAACTGGTTCATAACATCAACAAAGCTTAAATAGTTTGAAGAATAATTGCAAAAAATTCTTTTAAATAAATCAGTGCTAATAACTTCATTACAAGACTCTCCATTTTTATTAAAAACTTCATTATCTAACTAAAGCCTTAAGCTTCCATAAATACTAATTAAGCCTTTTCCCCCAGTGCCATAGTTACCATAGTAAATGTTTGACTGTAGTGAATTCATATTAAGGTCATATTCTAGAGAAATTTCTTCATAAATTAATGTTTAGTTTTATTTTTCAATCCAATCAAATTCAATCAGATTCAAATTAATATTCGGCATGCTCAGAGGATAAGATTCATTTATATTTATAGGATCCTAATTATTTTCGAGGCATTGATATCTGATAAGTCCTCCAGAATATAATGGACAACCTAGATTTGACAAAAAATTGTTTTGTATTAAATGGAATCCAGAACAAAATCCATCTTAAATTTAATTTTACATTAGCAAGTCTACCTAATAAAGTATGCCAACTCTATGATTAATATAAATAACTGTTGACTCTGAAAAGCCAAAGTTATGCTTGAACTAGTTAAGAGCAATCAGAATTTTATTGTTATTCTTCCTATTAATATCTAAGTCTATAATTCCCCTTGTTCCACTATTCTCCTCAAAGATATTGTCTATTAATTCTACATTATGGCTATGATTGGTTATTGATATCAAAGAGTGTATCTTTACCTCACTTTTATTACCAAGACTAGGATATTTATCTGTAAATAGAGGACTGAATCTTTCAAATATTTACTTAGCCACCATACAGCTCTAGTATTTGACTTAATTTTTCAAAAACTTACTAGCCATTATTTTTACTTCCCCTCTAAAGTCCTCAAGATCTAAAATACTTCCATAAAGTTTTGATTAATAAGTCGAGTTAACAAATAACTAGCTAATAGTTTTCTTTAATGAACCAATACTCTAGAACGTTGAATTTGTAATCTCAATTAAAAAACAAGGGAGAGTAGAATTAGTTGAAATTAAAGAGCAACCGCTAATTTAGGTGCTCAAATTATTGTATGGTATAGAATTGTCTTTCTTTTTAAATTGCTAGACCTACCATTCTAAATTATTTATAAGCGATTGAGAAGCTGAAAGAAAACTATCTCTTTACATATCCCTAAAGAATATCTTTGGCTGCTTATTTCCAATTATGGATCCGCAAGAATTGATGTTCTCAAAAGTTACGTTATCAAGCTTTATTATTCCACTTTGCTTATTTAATTAAATCAAGCTATTGAAGTTGTAGTTGAAATTCTTGAATACAACATTCTACAATAATATGTTAACAATAAATTTAGTCTAACTTAAATTATTAGAGTCTAAGGCCTTTCTAATGAGAAGGACTTATCGGAGTCAAAATTTATAAAAGTACCAAAATTTGGAACTTCACAATTTAAGGTTCTAAAGAAAAATTTTTTAATCATCAAAGCTTACAGGACTTCTTCCTAGCCATTACAACTAGTACTTTCGCAGCAATTTGATAGTCCGTTTTCAAGACAATGATATTTATCTCTAGTAGGAATTATTGTTGAATCTACGGCATCAAATACTAAATTTCTTATGGTCAGTCCTCCTTTTACATTAAATCTCCATTTATCTCTCATTTTATATAATACCAATTGTGGCTATTTATCTTCAGTATCTATTACAATCCTAGTAGACTACTAATAGTGGTCATAATGTTTAGGGAGCTAAGAATCTGTGATTTGTCTTAGCATGGCATGATGCTAATTTTCACCTGCTTTTAGTTCTATATAAATTTTAGCATTAAGATACTTTGCTCCCAACTCATAACCTTTTGTCACAGCTTCTTAAATTGTTCTATAGGTATTTTAATAGGATTCTATTTCCTCATTAGAAGGGATTGGAAATGAAAAATAAGGATCAACATAGATTTTCCCTTCAAAATCTAGATCTATCTTTGCTAAGCATTGGCCAAATGTTTTATTTGTCTCAGTTTATAAATAAAAACCATTTTTGCATGAAGTGCATTTGTCAAAATCTATACACTCAAAGCACTCATCGGAACATATTTGGCAAAAAGACCTTACTTATAACCCTCTTTCATCAAATACTTTCTTTCCATAATATCCTACCCCACAAGTAGTGACACATGTACCATCCTCTACAAATCCATTTTTACATGCAAGAATTTCTGAAACTGCCAAACTTTAATGCCCTTCCTATTTAAAGGTACACCTTGAGATAGTTTTCAAATACTGATTTATATTGCAGTCTAAATTTTATTAATAAATATGAATTCCATACCAAAGCATTGCTTTAGATTATCACTAATCAATGAGAATCCATCTGCGCATATACTGCATTCCTACTCATTAGCAGGAACTAAGCATGTTCCTAATCCTTTGTCTATGAGATTTTATTTAAATTTAATTATACATTCTTAACAGCCATCATAGTACTTTTTTGAGTAATCGATATAATATTTATTTTATTTGATAAAGAATCCATCTTGGCAAACTAAGCAATTCAAGCTATCTCCATGATCAAATTGCAAACAGTTTTTCTCCTCGCTTGTGTTTGAAATCGACATTGTTTCTATTTTATAAATTCTTAACTTCTTACCACAAATATCAGTATTTTATTTTAGACTTGGGCATCTCAAACATTCTTAGGGTTTATCTTTTGCGCACTCTTCACAGTATTCTGAATTTAAACATTCTAAAGAGAGCATAATTTGAAAAATTATGTTTTACACTGGCATTAGCTAAAGTCTCTGAGAATTTTAGAATATTCATTCATACTACCAGCGCTTGATAAATTAGTTTGAGATATAATCCAACTCTTTTTGTCTTATTAAGGATCACAAAATTCACACCCATATTAAAGGTTGCAATTATTACAGTGATTCCCGCAGTCTATATGCATTATATATGATTTAGAGAATTACTTAGACATATTCCAGAAATAGGATCATCTATATGCCCTAATGAAGCTATTTTACAATCTGATACGCAAAAACTTAAGCTGATGTTTTATCCTTCATTTGATTCAAAGTTTCAGAAAGATAGAAATAATGTATCTTAGCATTAGTTGCAAATGACAAAACTCTCAGAAATTTGCTTGTCATTTATCTCTTAACATTCATTGCACCCGAATATTGCCTCACTACATTCTAAAATAGAAAATTTATAAAGCTTGTTAATACTTAAGCACTCTTGTGTTTTTGAAGAATAGTACTCATCTCAGTTATTGCCTATTTAATTTAAGGAGAGAATTTACAGGCTAAATCTAATCCTTGTATTTAAACAATGAATACGAAACAAAAATATTTAAACATTACAATTCTTTATATTATAATTTGATGATTCACTACTTTTTCTTGATTTAATATCTCTAGGGGTTTTGGGGTTTTGGGG
>CCKQ01007191.1:0-13775 GCA_000751175.1 Stylonychia lemnae
CCCCAAAACCCCAAAACCCCATATGAATAAAAAATCCAAGATAAGAATAAATAAGAAATTTAATAATATTACATAGAAATACTATGAATTTAAATACTTTTTGCCTTAAATTATCCATTTTAAGCAAGTTATTTCAAGAGCATTTTTTTATCATTTTAAACTTCTTGGAGTCCGAATTCTCTTTATACGTTTTTTGGGGACCTATAAGGTATTTTAATCAATATCTGTTTAGATAAAACCCTAATTCATTTGGTCAAAATCATTATCTACACGATTAGTTTAAATTGGAGACTATGTTAATATATTCTTTGAGTTTTTCGATTCTAAGTAAAAAGATTAATAGAACTCATTTTCTAAATTTTCTTAAATGATTTCATCCATTATTTACACTGTATTAATTCGCTAGCTTTGATCTGTTTAACTTCCATCTTCATTAGTATCTAAAGATGAGTCCAATGAATCAATCTACTAATCATCAGTTTTAAACATTTATTTAATCTTAAGCTTTGCCAGTTTCATTCCAAAATAAATCACGATTCCGAAATTCTTAAAAACACTCAAGACTATAAATACCAATATTATGTAGCCCATATTCTTAAGTTAATCACCTTTTACTTATTGTATATCAATTACCATGAAGACAAATAAACAAATTGTAACTGAAATTTCATCTAATATTATTGTTGTTTATTAACTTTCGTTTTTAAATGGCTTTTGTTTTATCAGATAAAAAATCATACCTAAATTGCAAGCTAAGATCATCGCACATTAGAGCAATGTGAAGTGAACACCATAAACTATTGTAACAGCAATAACAAGTCTCTAATATAGAAAGATTGAATAGTAGTACAATTAAAGGATACTATCCTTATTAATCTCATAAGTAAGCATTCCAAATTTAGCATCCCACCAGTTCTTTTTTATCTCTCTTCTATTATGATAGATTACAGTCATAATTAGAAAGGGAAAGATCACGGCAAATATTCCAAAAATAAAAGCTAATCCCGATGCCACAATCATTGTAGTATTTCTCATCTTAAGGAATTAGGTATTAAGAACTACTTAAATGACAAGTTCAATATACATTTCAATAACAGCTCTTAGTGGGCCATTAAAAAAGAATTAGCCAATCATATCATCCCATATCTAAACATTTTTAAAGATTTTATTCAAAAGCAATGCACTTGGTAAAATAACAAGCAAGCCAACAGCCCATAATGTCAGTTTTGGACCATAAGATATTAAAAAATATGGAGAGATCTCATCGTTTTTAAATTTATAATATAATTGATAATCATCATCTGGTTCTTATATCTTATCTTTGTCAATAATATAATCAGAGAGGTTAGGAATAAAACCATTGAATTCATCAACATTACCAGATGCTACTTGCATATAGTCTGAAAATAATAATACGTTTTCTGGAAATTCAATATCTATATAAAGCAGAAGAGTAAATATCTGGAGAGAATGGACAAGTCCCCATAGGAATTGCATTGTGCTATTTAAAAGTATCCTAAGAGCAAGATTGAAACTACAAACAGAAAGAAAGGCATACTTAATTGATTTACCTCCATTGATTATAATCATTCTTTCAGCATCTGATAGGTAAATAGAAGGAGAAGGGTTTGTGATTTATGCTATATTCCTTAGCTCATTACCAGTAGTATCAAGAATCTTAGTAAAGTTTTTAAAAGTTATCATTAAAATTTCTGATCCTAAAATTGTCTACTTTATATCTTGAATTTTAATCATAAATTTGCTGATAGATCTATTAGGTATTAATCTTTGATTCGGATCTTCAATAATTCTGTAATCAAATACATAGGGAGAGCCACCATTTTCAGAATTCATTAGAATTACAAAATTTTACTTTTAAAGGTCAGTCTCATTTTGAATATAGACATATTCTGAGAATTATAAGTACACTATGTTAGATGCTGAAACATATTCAATTTTAAACTTTGGTGGAATAATTTCTTTACAAGGAGAATTGAGCTTAGGACAATCAAATCCGAATTCTAAAACACATTTATTACTACAGCCATCTCCTGAAATAGTATTGCCATCATCACATTGTTTATCAATTACCAAACCATCCCCGCATTTATCTTCACATATTTCTTCTTCGTTAGTAAACATCCCAGTAATATCTTCACATCTTGTGCAAGTATGAGCTTCTGCATTGTAAATATGACCTTACTAGCAAAGGATACAATCATTATATTCACCACCAATACATGTTAAGCAAGTCTTATAGCATTATTTACAATATCCTAAATATTAATTCCCAATCTTTTCTGGATACCAATAAAAATACTCTCCAGAATTACAAATGGGAATCTTGCATTCAGAGCCAGATGAAAAAGCATAACCAATTCTTGCTAATTATCCAAATTAATTCATCTCAATTAGCTCAGCACATATGTAGCATTAAGCATAAGATGGTCCATAACAAGTAGAGCAAGCTCTATTACATTCTATAATTTTTTTAGATTAATTTTAATTTAGAATCACTTACTCTTGCAAGTTTTATCTGATTTATCTCCAAAGTAGCCATCTGGGCATTATTTAAAGCATCCAAAATTTAATTTGAAAAACCCTTCATTGCAATCATTACATTGTGTGTTTGAATCTGAGCCAAAGCAAGTTCGACATTAAAATGGGCATTCTATGCATTAATTTAAAGTTGCATTCCCATAAGATCCAGATACACATTGCTCCAAACACTCGTTGTTAAAAAAGAAGAAGCCATCTTTGCAGTTTGAACAAGTATTGTAATCTGCATCCCAACAGTTCAAGCATTTGTAATAGCAAGCTATATCAGATTAAGTTACTGAAATTAATAATTAAAATTACCTTTAATTGAGAATACAAATGGTTCTACAGCAATTTGATTTGCATTATCAAACACAGCACCCTCAAATTGATAGTTTCCTACGTCTGAATCTGTTGTGTATCCTCTTATGGTTCCATTATTAAAAATCTAACTAACAAAATAAGGAAGGCTTCCTCCACCAGAATACCTTATCACTCTAGTTAATTCTAACTCCTCTGGATCTTTGAATACATCGCTTATATCTATTTCTACTTAAAACTTGTTATTTGCAATAACGTATCTGTCTTTTAATCCTTTAACAGAATATGGAGGTAAGTTTATCCTAATCTCTGCAGTGAATCTGTTCCAAATAGGAGCCAAAATATTATCTTGGAATTTAACCTCAAGGTAATAAGTCCCTATGTTTGCATTTGATGTGGCTTGAATAACTATCTTTGGAATCAGAGGATACCAGTCAATTTTACCACTTAGAGCATTGGCGTTATATAAAACGCTGTTCACATACAATGTTGAAATTGTTATTACTCCAGATGAGTCATAAAGATTGTAAATTATCTCTGCAGACTGAGGAATCAGAACAATTTGATCTATTTGTGGATTCAAAATTTAAATAGGCTGCTTTGCGACTACTTCTAGAGTAAAATCTAAAGTTAAAAATGTGATTGTATCCAAATCTTAAACTTTGCAAGTTATTTTATAATTTCCAATATAGGTATTAAGGGAAGGACAGGTTCCATAGATGGTTACATTGCCAGGTTGAGTTTTATTTTATTCAATTTTAATCCAATTTGGATTGAGAGCGTCTAAAGTACTTTTTGTACATGAAATATAGAACTAATCTCCTTCTATATCCTCAAAATTATCATACCAAAATGTATGAGTAAAGGATTAGGGAATCATAATCTATGGAATGATTAATTCAATTGGAACAATAGCGTATGGAGGCATATTTCTATTGATAGTCAAATCTATGTAGTAGATACTTGGATCGTCTATATTGAATGAATCAGAAACAGATAATTAAATCTTGTAAGTTATGGTATCTAGCCCAGTCGGTGGCTATGGGGCATTAACCGCTTTAACCTAGATTTATTTTTAGCCGATATTTGTATAAGTAAACCATGGCTAAGCAAATATGACTGGATTAAGTGAAATATCTAGTACCGTAACACTCGCACTTGGAATATCACCTTCTTTGTCAAAGTCTATGTATACATCCCATGTGTAGTTATGATGAGCAAACATTGTCACTGTAGTGGTAAAATTGAGAACAACTGTGGGAGCATAGTTTCTTTCTATATCAAATTTAAATACATTCGACAAAGCATATGCATCAGGGAAGTAAAAAGCAAAAGCCTTAATTTGAATATCAAAACTGCCTGCACATTTATTATTAGTTGGTGTAATGATTATCATTTAAGTTACAAGGTCATAATTAAAGCATTAAATGCCTGCTGTAGGAGTTGTCAAAAATGTATAGTTTAGCATCATTCCTGAGCATTGAGTAATTAAACCTATTGAAACACTAGCATTTATACTAACCAAAAAGCCTCCTAAAGTATCACTTATTCTTAAGCCAGTTCTACTCGGTACAAACGGGATCACAGGGAGGGCAGCTGGTTTGCAATCTCCAATCTGTATTCTCGGCTATTTGAGAATGTCAAAAGTTAGGTTAACATAAATTCTGAATTACTAAGGTTCCGTAAAATGCTGTTACAGATCAGCAGCTGGCTAAAGAGATGATGTGAAATCAGGATTGTTTTAGTAATACTATGACATGTCATCTAAGTATCCGTTTGGCATAGTTAATGCTGCTTACCATGAAGTTGAAGCTGAGTTTATTTAACAGTTATCTTAGAGCACGAAATTCGTAAAGTCAATTATTCTTGAAATAATTTAAGTAGTTGTTGATACAGCGAGCATATAAACAATGCTTGCAGTACTAGAGAAAATGTAATGCTAAAAATCAGCAGTAGTATTTGAAAAAGTTATCTAGTTTGCTTTAAAAGTAAATGAACTTGGACTAAAAGCTACTATATTCATGTTTCCATAGTCACCATATGCCATGAGAATATTATTAGATGATTAATGATAATGTAAAATACATCCATTATTAGTTACTCCTGATCTTAGCATTTCAACTCTACTTATAATAGAACCATCAGATGGATTATGTTTTCCAACAAAAATTTCTTAATTTAAATTTGATTGAACTACAATGCATGAATAAAGGTAGCTTCCGATTAAAGCTAAACTAAACTTTTAATAAGAAGTAGACGATCTTCTTTATATTTCGTATACACTGTTGGTATGCTTAAAATACTTTGACCATTGCTTGCTTCCATCATTGTAACTTATTTTAGAGAAAGACATTAAATAAGGATAAGGGGAAGCGTGTTATCCAGATGATATTATATAAGCATATTAGTTGGTCATATCTAAAGCTAATCCATGTGTTTGCATATAATTTGAACCAACGTTATCATTAAATTTGATGTATTTTAGAATATTGAAACTCTTGTTTATTCTAATGAAGTATCCATCTACTTTAATTAAAGGATATGAAGCTAACTAAATTATCTCTCCCATCAAAAATATATCTCCAGAAGAGGGATCTAATTATTAAAAGTCTACCGTATGCCTTATCCAATCAATCTGGAATTACTTTGCTGCAATAAATTTTCCATTATAAGCATGCTAGAAGAGAAAGGTCTTATAGTGGTAATCTTAAGGAGAAAGTGAAAGAGAAGATTCTTTGTGAACAATTGAGTAAATGTTGTTGTCATTTCCAACCGAGCAGTATTTTGCTACAATATTTGAGTTTGCATGAGGTTAAACAAATAAGTGATAAATCAACTAAAAAGAAGTTGTGTAAAGAGATATAAAAGCTCCATTCAAGGATGAAGCTGATAATATTGAATAAGTTTTTCCACAAATCAAAAGATTATCTTTAGTTTAATGATATTCCATATGTTGAGGAATATAACCTTATATACCAAATATTGCAGGATATATTGTTTCAGCACATGTTAATCTTGTAATTAAGGATTCGTAATCATTAGCAGGATATATCTCAAATATAGTTCTTGATTATGATATGAAGAAATCTGATCCATTATATTACTCGAAATAAACGTAGGTACCATAGTCTTAAGTTTTAGTAATATTAATTGAGTAGATAAGAGTTGTGGCGTTGGGAACTTAGAAACTTATCCCTGATGGATTTCTATCAAATTAATCAACATTAATATTATAAGATCCAATAGCACCAACACAATTTTAGATCATTCCAAAAACTAAAGATGTTGTGTAAGGAAAACCAGTAGGATAAATCCACTAGTTTTACCTTGGAATTGAATAAATATTTGCTATATTTGGACAGCCAAGTAATTTAGCCTAGTGAAATTTGATATAAGTAAATCCTGATGTTATTTTTTCCATGTAGGTATTCATCAAGCCACTGAGTCTGTAGTCTCCTTGAAATAAATTCTGAGTAATGCCAGAAGATTAATCTTAGAGAGAAATTGAGTAAGATTACTAATTTATTGTCTAATCAACATATTATACACATGACACATCATGAGTAAAATCCTAATCTAGGAGGTTAACTATAGACTCATTAGGCAAAGTTGCTAATTAAATTTATAAACACTAATTTGTATAATTACAGGAAAATCGATTAGACTAGAAGAAAATAAAGAGTTTATCAGTCCAATTAATTATTCTTGCCAATGAACTAGCTGTTGCCCCTGAATTTGTATGCCTATAAATGATGATTAATATCTCAAGTGCATTAATAGTAAGATATGAAATTAAGATTAAGTTTTAATTACATTTAAAGTCTTTGAACTGATAAGTTAGATTTTAAAACTTTGGTTACGAAGAAATATTTGCCTTGGAAATGAAAAAATTCATACAAATAAACTGAATCACTAATCAGATCGGATTCATAAAATCCTTGTTTAAATGATAGCTATATCTTCAAATCTTTTCCTTGGATCAATACTAAATTTTAATTATATTAGAGCAAGGTTCTAATAAAGTAAGTATTGGTTCCTTCAACACTGCCTATCGTAAGATATATTTAGCTACTAGAATCAATATGAAGTCTCTTTTAAGAAGTATCAAAGGAATGATGCATTGATAATAAGTATTTTCCATATGTTTTTTTGTATTAGGTAACTTATACTTTCTTAACTCCACTGAGTGTGACTGTACTTAACGAGTACATAAAGTCATTAACCTAAGAAAAATCCAAATGAAAAATCTAATCTGTTGCTTAAGCAGCCCCTGAGTAGGCTAAATAGCTCCAATACCTCTAAACTGCTATTTCAATATTGCTTATATCAATCGATAGAATAAAATTAACCCATTATTCTGCTATAATATCCATTCTCTAACCAGTAATGTATAAATTATTATCTGCTTTATCTTAAAAAACTTATATTTCATTTGTAGCTGAATAAGGATATAAACCTGTTATCTTTTTCATATATTACATATCACCAGTTGAATAGTTTTGACTAATGATACCTAGCTAATTGTTTGATTAATGATAAACACTGAAAATCTAAAAAGTTTCATTCTTAGAAAAGAAGCAACCAATATATTAAGAATCAATAGCACTTAAGATAGAAGTATGAGTGTCAAACCAATAAATCTTTCCATTTAAATCTGCTAATTGAATAAATCCAGTATATTAATTAGAGGGAAATTCTTAATTGACATTCTTATTAATTTACCCACACATAAGGTAGTTACCAGTCTCATCGTGAACATCTATTCCTCTCAGTTTAACTGTAATATCTTCTATTCCAGGTGCTGTGACATTTAAGATTTTAGGATAATTGTAAGATCCATAACAAGTTACGGCGGGAATAGTTTGATTAGGAATCATTTTATTATTATCTTGATTTACTATAAGAGGCCAAACAGCATAGTCCTAACATTGAGTAGGGTCTCGTTTAAGACAAGGATTATTAATTTAAAGGTTTCTGTAAAATGCAAAGATTCCTAATGTTTATAATTAAAGTGAATCACTAGTGAATATTTAAGCTTTAAGTAATTAATTTCCTGGAATCAAATCCAAATCACTAGTGTAAGTTGCATATTCATAATAACAATTTCTGAATCTTCCTTGAGATAACACTTGAAGGGAAGCTGTTATTGGTGAATTGAAATAAAAGGGGTCATATTACTATGAAGGACTCAATCCACCTGAGTAATACTAACAAGTAGATTATATGGCGCTATCTGAAGTTTAAAATATGTATGAAGCAATAGGAAATGGCCTTGGCAAAAGCTTTTAAAATATTAGATCTTCTAATTAAAGTGCAATCATTGCAAATGAATCTATTACAAGTAGAGGTTAAGTGAAACTCAATAATATAGATGGAGGGATAGAAATATCATTGATAGGAAAAGTATAGAGAAGATTGAATTAATTTAAAGCATCATCCATCTAGAGACATTGATGCCTTCCATACTCCTCCGCATTAATAGACTTTTTAGATATCAAAGTATTGCTTTATCCAAAATTGTTGCCCATATCGATTATATTGTAGGTGATGTAGTAATAATCATAAATTTGAATCGTAAATCTTAAAGGAGCTGAAGTAATTTTGGAGAATTCTTTGTATAAGTTAGATACCATATTAAAATTAGAATCAAGGGTAATTACTTCTAATGTCCCTAGATTTCCTGTCAAACTAACTACTGTAACTTATTCTCTTTTTTAATCAATTAGAATGTTGATGCTAATTACAGTTGAGGTTTACGAAGTCTTAGCATAAACTCTTTTGAGAGTAGTTCCGTCATTTTTAATCTTTACTAAATGAGAGTAGCCCCCTATTTATGCTACATAAATGTCTTTGGTGACTTTATTTTAAGCAAGAACAGGGAATCCTCTTGTGGTACCACTTATTGATGGATTATTCATATTGTAAATTCTACTCCAAACTACTGTTCCTGTAACTGGATCTTACTTTAATACTATAAGATCTTCAATGGTATTCGAACTAAAATAACCTTATTGAGTAACATACACATGATTAGTATCGTTATCAAATATTGTTTACCCATGAAAGGGTTTAGAGGTTGGCATAGCAATCGGATAAAATAGTTAAGTGTACTAAGAGCTAGGACCCTAATCAATACTATTGTCTTGAAAGAATATATTGCCAGGATATTATGCATTTACATCATTCCAGTAACCCATAAATGAAAGCACAAACTGGAAAGATTGAGGTTTATGATCTACAACTAAATCATTCGCTTCCTTTATATAGAGCATCCCACCTGCAAATTTGTTAGCAATTATTAAGTTTTTCATCCAATAAGTTTACCCATCGATGTAATTCAGTTTTATGATACATGTGATTATATTTTTCGGTATTAAAACTTAAGGAGTTGAATAAAATGCGTATACAGACTGATTAGTGTAAGTGATTGCAGAAATTTGGTCATACTCATTCTTTATTGAATAAAGTTAATTCACCCAGTAGACATATCCCGCTGATGATATTTTCATTATAAAGGCATCCATTACATCCTCGTTTGAAAATATTGGATTGAGATAATTATCAACATTCCCTCCTAGGTATATCTTTTCATCAGCTGTAGCAAACATTGCTAGAGTTTTAAATCCATCACCACTATTCGTTCCTCCAAAAAGATAAGGAAAAGGTGTTTGAGTGCAATAATTTGGAGTAGCAGGATCAATTGTCTACTTTTTCTATTAATAATATACATCGAAAATTTATTAGAACATGTAATTATCTTGATAACCAGCTTAGAGTCCTTTGTTTTAATCATAGTATCTTATATTTACAAAAAATGTCCTATATGGAATATAAACGCCAGCATCAACAAAAAGTTATGTAAAGGGTACACTATAATAGGTCAATGGAATACGAAATTAAGTAGTATTTGTTAATGGATCCAAGACTTATCTCATAAACTTCATCCCTTGGCAATTATAATGTTACAGAGTGTCAAATCTATAATTAGCCTCAATTACTGGCACTATTCTTTTTTAAGGTATTCCTACAAGATTTTTTTAACCTGCAAGCATTGAACACTTTTATCCATTGTTAGGATATTCTTAAAATTAATTATTAAACACTCCATTAGCAATATCAGCAATATCTGAATAAGATCCAGTGTATGTATAAGTATAATATCGGATAAAGGTCTTAGGAAATATTAAATCAATGTCAAATTTATTTGTACCAACTATTGGAACCAAAAGCTCAATTTCCTGGATAAAATTTGTAATATTTACAATTGGAGTATTAAGTACTTGAAGAGATGGGTACCAAGCTGTATCAGAGGCTAAGAGATCTGAGGGAGAGAAGCAGTTATAAACCTTATCATCACCTTTAAATATTATTGTAGAAGGTTTCTCTGTTTTCATATATTTTCCTAGAAAAACGTAGAACTAAGTATCTTAGTTAGAAATTATTTGGTTTATTGAAAGTGATCCATCCATATCATCTTTGAAGATTTTATAAGTATAAGTTGAGAAATCACTGTTAAATTTAGCAAAGAATAACTGATCTCCTCCACCAGCAGCATAAATATTACCTAAGGAATCATCATTAGTAGCTACACTTCTAAGTATTGTAGCTGCAGTAAGAGTTATTTTAGCACTTTTAACTGTAGTTAAATCCACTTTATCTAAGATATAGATATGAATTTTTTGAGGGCTAGAATTCTCTAAAAACGGAATTATAATATTCATAATACCAAAGGTTGATCCATGTCCCTCACCATCAGCTGCTCCTTAAATCAGTTTGACTTAGCCAGCAATCTTTCCTGTAGTAGAATCTACCCTTGTAACCAAACAATATTGAGCTGGGATATGCTTCACAATGAATTATTACTCTTTTTCAAAATCCTGGATGAAATCTAGAAAATAGTTTGCTTCCGGACTAGGGTAATATTTCATCCATTCTACTACTATCTCATCTTCATTATAAAAACTAAAAGATGCTAATCCCTTTTCACTTCCCTTTTAATAGCTATATGTAATCACTGTCCTGTAAGAGTAGTAATTCTAAACTGATATTGGTATTTGTTGAGCTGGATTAATTAAATCTGTTGGAAGCCACC
Source organism: Stylonychia lemnae (assembly GCA_000751175.1). NCBI lineage: Eukaryota > Ciliophora > Spirotrichea > Sporadotrichida > Oxytrichidae > Stylonychia > Stylonychia lemnae. The sequence goes on from CCKQ01007191.1 coordinate 10,952, forward strand.
TTGAAAAAATATATGTTCCATAAATATGCTCTAATCTGATCAGAAATGGTGCATAATTTGAGGTAGCAATATTAAAGGCAGTGCATATTAAAGTTATAAATGACTACCACAACATTGCAGAGTAGCATCTTGATTCTTGATAATTATCAATTGAAGAAGTTATCTTATAAAGCCATTAGCGAGAACCTTTTTCATTCATTAGTTGAATAAACCCTCTATACTACAAGTTATCTGAAGAATAAGCATTATTTATTGCAAATCCTGTCATTATAAAATTAGAGTATTAATCTGTGGTGATATGGAGCATCTAAAGTTCAGTTGTTTAGCCAAAGTAAAATGGAAAGATTTTATCAATACATGGGTCTCCTGAAAGCACTCTTGGATCTATCGGCCATTTATTTGGGATATTAGTAATAACTCTTAATGGAACATTTACTCTTTTTCCTTCTGTTAAAAATGAGATATACACTACTCTTGAGCCTTATAATTCAAGTTGCCTTAAAACAAAAGTCATGTTATTTGGAAATTTAGAAGGATAAAAGAGATATATTTCTTTTGAAACTGATCTATTTAAGTATAGGCACTCTTTTAAGACCAAATTTTTATTTCTGCAATCAATCCCTGTAAATTCAAAATAGCTGTTACCTTGATTTATTTTCATTTCTTCAGGAACAGTAGTAGTATAATTATAATGGCAACTTTGCAATCCAAAAAGTTTCATAGTGTGATTACTCATAACTAGAATTTTATTCAATGAAAAATAAACACGATCCATTTCTGTTTCAATCACTTCAAATACATTTACTCTCACCGATGTTGAAGTATTCTAAACAGGAATTTTAGATGTGAAATCAGTCAAAGTAAAAGAGGTAGTTGTATTAATACAAGAGTATGTTAACGTATTTAAGTTTTCATCTGACCTAATTATCATTGTCTAAAAAATCAATTTAGCAGATTAATACCTTGAAAGTTGATGCAAAATCAGGATAAAGATTAGGGTTTTAAAAAGCTATAAAATATTACTCGTCTCTCAATGCCGTGAACATTCTAAACAAAGGAATCTTAAAAACAAAAAAAGAAACTATTAGTTATTTCAACTCACTTATTTTGTAAATCAGCTGTGAAGTTTTAAAAGTACATCTACTAATTAGTAATCTTTCCATTTGCTGGATCAAGTATTAAAACTTATACTTTCTCTATAATACAGTAAATGAGAAATCAATTGAAGATTTTTTGGGGCAAGATTCCAAATTTTTTTTCATATCTTTATAGATATGAGGATTAGCAAATAGAATTTCACTTACACATCTCATACACCCAGGACATCAGAAGCAATCCAGATCTAGTGAAATGAAAATTATAGTCTAGATTTAGTATAAAAAGTTTTTATCTTACAATTTAAAGCTAAGCTTTTCTAATAATGTGAAATGATAGACATATCTAAGGCAAATCCAATTAATAAATTGAGTGTATTTGACTCATCATAAAATGCAATAGCCCATTTAGATTCTCCTTCATCCAAGCACATTTTAAGAGATTAAATTGCAACACTATTCTAGTAGATCTAATCTTAAAGGAACAATCCATTTGATTTATCAATTTGAGCTAGATGCAGATTTAGGCTTTAATTATTAGTTAAATGAATACTTAGAGCCCACAAACAAGCCCCTCCAATTTTTAAATCCTGTGGTCTATAAACAGTCCCAGATATTGTTGTATTAATCATTTTCCACCAAAGGATATTTAAGTCATTATCCAATTTTATGATCATTCCGGCACTAATTCCCAGTGTAGGATCAAGTCCTAACTTGCTGAAATAGCTTGACGAAATGTCAACATAGATATATAGACCTAGAGTACTCTGATCAGCTTAGATTTGAAGAAAAGTAGTAGAATCTTTATTTAGAGTTGGTGTATATTTAGTGAAATTTCTGTCGTCTAATTAATCACCTGTAGAGTAATTTAATTTTATAATCCTGAAGCCTTGGAGATACTTGAGTGATGTAAAGACAAACGAACCTGCTATCACTGGGTTTTGAATAATATAGTTTGTATAATTAGATGAATGCTTCCATTGCACATCGCCTAAATCAAATCATAAACTTTTAAACTTACCATATTGATCTAGTTTTACAATATAAGAGTAGTTTCCCTATACTTGCCTGCCTTTGTCAGTCCATAAGCATTCATTGTATTAAGTGTGTTATACAAAGTGAGTAATAAGGGAATTGCCAAATCCATCAATATCAATTCCAGTTAAATATGTTTTCATATTACATTTATCATCTCCACCTATTAATAATGGAAAATGCTTTTGATCTGGTGGGCAAGTCCATGTAGATTACAGATTTCCTATAACAATTATACTAAAAACAAAAATTTTACTCTGTTAATTATCTTCAATATTTTCTTGTTAAAAATATTGTAAAGACTAGTCATATTAATACTTCATAGGTATCTCATCTTAGGATACATTATTTATTAAAATCTGATTTTGAGAAATTTGAAGTTCAGATTTTAGCACCTCTCCAAATTGTTATCAGTCAACTTATTCTTAAATTTAATGACTCTAGCTGTGAGTATATTGCAGTACGCTAGCATCTAGTTAATTTGAGAATCGTATTGCTTGTAGGAGAAAAAGAAATAAAACCGATTTAGAATGTTTAAATGACATCTTTTGCTTAATTAGTTTCGGATTATAAGAGATAATATTATTATTATTAAATATGGTACAATGGATAGTAAAATAGTTAATATTTATCTTATAAATATGAATTTCTATGAACCAATTTTTTAATATTCTCGGGGTTTTGGGGTTTTGGGG
>CCKQ01007243.1:0-15360 GCA_000751175.1 Stylonychia lemnae
CCCCAAAACCCCAAAACCCCAAAACCCCAAAACCCCTATCATCCTAATAATGATGGTTAAATTAATGAAACTTAAATGCTAATTTCGATAATTATAATATCTAAATCAGTGAATAATCAAATCAATAAATATCATTTTACTTATTATTATTAATCTTTATTCTAGAATTCTTCACCTTCATTGTTATCTTTAACAGAATGGCTGTTTATTTGATTCTCAATATCAATTGAGTTTAAAGATGACACACTATTATCCGATAAAATAAGTGTTCCATATTTGTTCTGCTAAAAGAATCCCACCTTTTCTAATTCTAAATTTGATGCCTATTATTCATCAGCTATATCTTGGACTAATAAATCATTTAATAATTGGTTCGACTCATTTTATGGGTTTGCTATACTGACCTCTAATGCCATTTTTTAAGTTTATGTCTCGCTTAATTACATCTTGCTCTAGTATTCAATACTGTTAGTTATTTCTATCAACTCATCTTACTATTTAAGAGTTACTTTTTTACCTAAGGGTAAGTTCTTAGATTTTAAGGTTTAGCTTTCTCTTAGTCTTAAGCTTGATGTATCGAAGGAGTCCTTACTTTACTCATAAATAGACAATTCTCTCAGGAAAGATTAATTAGATGTATTTTTCTTTTTAAAAGATTCTTTAATTTTCTTTGTACTTTGCTTTCGAGGTTTGATTACTATATTCTAATCATTTGCCATTTCTTTTAAGCTTTAATGCAGAATTATTATGTTTTGATCTCGCTCTGATTCATCTTCTGTATAATCGCTTTCATCTAATATTTTTTGAAAATTAGGAATTATGAGATTCCCAAGATCATCATCCAGCTTGGGATGAAATCCTTTTTAAGAGATTGATTGATTAGCTAAAATTATCTCAGCCTACTTTTAAGGACTGCCTCTTATCAATTATATCCTATTGATCTTTTCTTAATACTTCGAAATCATTTTTTCCTGTCCTTTGAACGGGGACTCATGCTGTTTATCTGGGATATTAAGTTACATCATTGGAAATTCAATTCCATAAGACTTGATAACATCAGTGTTACTTTGAGCTTTTAACTTCTAATTTTAGGGCAATACATTGATATCAGAAGTTTTAAATTAATTTACTCTCTTAAGGTTTTTAGTAACTTTAACAATGTCTTTTACTTCGCATTGATCTGACTCAAACTCGATTGATTGATCCTAATTAACCAATAACTTATGTGTTGAATCTGCTATTCTCATATCTTTTAAATCCTTTGAAATTTACAAGAAATTTCTAGTGTCAAAAGTTTTAGATTCTTCATTACACTTATCTGTACTAAGATAATGAAGCTTTTGCAAGCTACTATACATTTGCTGTTTCTAGAAGCTACTACTCTCATTGAAAGATGTAGTGATAGGGCTAGAATCCTTTTAAGAAATATCACTTGAAATTAGATTCTTTTCAATAAAAGTCTCATTAAGAATTCTATTGATATTTCTCTATCTCTGTCTCCTAAGTTACTTCTTTTCTGGAACTTAAACCTGAGAGCTTTGAACTTATTACTCATCAATTGTCTTGGCCTTGCTTAGTTGTTTTAACAGATGATCAGGGTTAAGAATAACTTGCAATTTCTCAACAGATTTTTAATTAAGCATAAGTTTGCCGTTACTATATATTTCTTTCAATTATCTCAATGCTATAAATTAATGATTGAAATGAAATATTACTTCTATCAAATTCATCATGAAGATTATCATTCTCATCTTTGATTCTAAGTTAGTTGAGTTACTGGTTGAATTTATAGGAATTATTGCACATGCAGAGAAATATGTATAATTTTGGAAGCTTGCTCATTAATTTAAACTAGAGCTCTCCAAACATTTTCTGTATCCAATGTGTGAAGAATACAAGGTTTCCAATTATGATGACACTGAAAAAGAATAATTTTAGCTCTGTAGTCAAAATGAGGAAATTCTTGAGTTCTGGTTCATTTTTTATCCATTACTCAGGAATGTCTGTAATAAAGTATAAACCACAATAAATAGTAAGCATTGAAGTTATCAATGAAAGTGACTCAAGCTCGTTAAGATTTAGATTGCTGAATGGGTGAAGCTTTGTAGTGATTAGTAAAAATATAATGTAGAATATTAGAACTATGAGAGCTTGAGCTACTACTCCGTAGTTCCTAAAGAAAACAGAAATAAATATTATAATTAGTTTTCTGTAAATGATATAAATTTCCCAATAAAAGTACTCTTTTTTATAACCTCTATAAAGAAACCCATACCTCTCTCTGAAAAATTTCTAATCAAGCTTAGACTTAAATTTGACAAGAATTATCAATGCAAAAAATGGAATACCTATACCCCAGACGAGAATACTTGGAGCTGCAATGAAATAGCTTATATAATTGTGGAAATAAGACCAGCACATTACTTCTAAATCATTTTCCACTCTGTCATCACCATCAATGTTTAAGCATCTAAAGTTGTTGAACATATACTAGACTATATTTGGATGAGCTAAAAATAGTAAAATTATTGTTGATGCTACAATTTTGCCAGTTTCTTGACTACTCGATCTTTTAGTCACTGCAAAGTATATTTTCCAGAATGCTACAACTAGTAGTACCATCATTAAAGGGGATACCGATAAGATGACTAATTTCTAGAAAAATGCTCTATCCTAAGCTAAATTTGCACCTTTAAATTCCTTGTCTAGGAAACAATCAACTGAAATTATTTGGTTTGATGATTAAGCTACTGGTCTTACACCGTCATAAAATTCCTTTACCTAATCAGGCCATTTAAAATCGAATTATGCAGTTAAAACTATTACTTGAAGATGATTCATTAATATCTTAAGATACACGCTAGTGATATTTCTTTTATCTTTTGCTCCATTTAATGTTGATCTTATTAGAAATGTTACAATCATTACTGCAAGCAAAAAGACAGCAAATAACCTTAGAATATTAAGATAAGGTTCAGGACATTTTGAGCAATAATTATTATCTGTCCTAGAATATCCGAATTCGCAGTCTTAGCATAGAACTCCTTAATAACCTTTTAAGCATGTGCCGATTGGATTATTTTCAGGTGGAATCATTCCCAAACACGATTAGGAATTTAAGCATCTTACAAAATTTGACGTTTGATTATTTTTTCTCCAATAACCTAATTTTGGACCAATATTTGTTCCTCCATAGCAAATAGCTTTAGCAGTAGGACAAGATTAACAATTGCCTGGTTCATCCATCTTAATTAAAGAAAAACTCAAACCATCTGGGCATTAAACACATTTACCTCCAGACGTGAATTATTCACCAACTTCACATTCTCTTAGACTTATCTCTAATTTAAAATCAATTTAGTCAATAGCTTGTGAAATCATATATTGTTAATTAGATTTTTTAGTTTTATCAATAGCCTCAGTCAAAAGCGAAATACTATAATTGGCCCCTGGTGTACCAGCAAATGCAATATCTTTAATCTCTGCCAATCCATATGACAAATAAAAGGTTGAGTCTCCTTCAATAATTGGAGGATACCTATAATTTTGAGAATTTGTGACATTAATAACTAATCTAATTTTATTTGTTGAATCAGCAGTTACTATTTAATTATATTTATCCATTAAAGCCAAGTAGAATGGCTATATTTCACCGCCAGATTATTATTTGGGAATATTACTCATTGTGTCAAAGGATTTCTGATTTTCTCTCAATTATTCAATGGTTTCTTATGAGGAAACAACTAATTAAAGAATTCTCAGTTAAGATTCAGATGAGAAAATTCTTTTGATTGTATCATACTTAATTTTATCAATCTTAATCAAATTTTAGGCAAAACATGAAATATTGTTGCCATATATAAAAGCGAAATTCTTTTCAAAGATCACGCTCTTATCGACAATCGGCTCAATATTAGTCCAATGAAGGACACCACCTTATATCTAAGCAATATTACCTTGAAACTTAGACTTATTTGATATAGTTAGTTAACATTTAAGAGTATACTAATTGCAATCAAAATAGATAGCTCCGCCTGATCCATTTGTTAATTTGAAGTTTTCATTATTAGTAACAACAGCTTTATTTTAAAGGAAAGTAGAATTATCAATAAGCATTCCATAAATATTATCAAGATAAAGACTACCACCAGCTATTCCCTCATTATTTTTAAATGTTGAATCCTTAATATGATAATCTGTTAACTCTAAATCCCCAGTTTTTCTGAGATCAATCATACTTATCATCAGAGCTCCTCCAAGAGAGCTATGAATATTTTCAAAAGTCGATGAAAATATCTTAACTTTAAGACAATTATAACATATCATACCAGCTCCTTATTATTTTTCAACTTATTTTAGTCCAATATTTCTCATAATCACATTATTAAAATATACCTAGACATCATTTACAATCAAAGATCCTCTAGCCCCAGGATTATCAAACAATACTTAGTCAAGAGAAAATATTCCATCTGAATTTGCTACGTAAATATCATCAGCATTTCCTGCAAGGTTATTCAAAATCTTTGAATCACCAGTAATATTTAAAGCTGAAAATCCTTCTGCATAAATTGCTCCTCCAAGTTTGGAAGCTTGATTTTCAATAAAGGAGCTTTTGACAATAACTATTTGAGAATCTCCAGATATATATATTGCTCCACCTTAGATAGCATAGCCTCTAGTGAAATATGAATTCTTGATATAGAGTTTGACATCTAAGCTGATAAAGATAAATGAGCCTCTATTAGAATATCCTTTTACATTCAAGTTACCATTACCTCTAAAGTTGGAATCCAAGATCTAAAAATATAATGAAACTAAAGTATTTTACTTCTATAGTAGAAAATGCAGCAAATATATTTTAGCTCCTAGTTATAGCCTTATTATTAAGCATCTCACTTTTTTCTAATCTAAAGTTAGCATTCTAAATATTGATAGAATTTGAGATAGCCTAATTAAACTCTAATGTGCAATAAATCATTATATTAAACTCTGTTTATGAGCTTTCAAAAACTTCAACTACTGAGCTATCATTTGCAAAGTTACTACTAAAGATTGAATTTTAGGCATGAAAATATGACCTTGATTGCACATACATGACCCCAGCTTATGAATAAGCCTTGTTATTGCTAAACTTAACTGAATTTATCTGCAAAAAAGAATCATAACCTATTTGTATACATCCTCCTCTGAAAGCCTAGTTATCTTAAAATTCTGATTTATGCAGATAGACACCAGATTATGAAATGTGAAATACTCCACCAAATATTGCTGAATTTTGGATGTATTTTGATTGGAAATCGTAAAAATATGTAACTTTTGATAACTAAAATACCCCTCCTTCATTCTGAGAGGCACACTTTTGAAATTTTGAATTAAAAATGTAAATTCCTTCTGCATTTAAGAAATTGAATACCCCCACTTTACTATATTAGGGATCTATCCTATCTAATTCTTAACTAGAGTCTCCATTATAATTAATGTCGCAGATGATGTTACAATTTTCCAAAGAGAAATTCTTAAGTGGTGCAATAGATGTTACTAATTGAGACTTTAAAGATGTTACTCTATCTATAAAAACATCTTTCAAATGAAAAGAAAAACCTTTATTTATTGAAAATAGACCTCCATTGCTGCTAGCATGAATGTCCAGAAAAGTTGAATTATTTATGGTCAAGTTAAGATCAAAGCTTTATGAATATAGAAATCCACCTTCTTGGGCCGAAATGAAATCAATATTGTGACAATTCTAAATTAAGATGTTATTTTTCCAATTTGAAAATTCTTAGATCTAGTTAACAAAAAAGACCCCACCTTTTTTAGTAGCTGTTATTTTTGTCATAATTACGTCAGTAATGACTATATCATAAGATTCGAAAAGTACAAATAATCCACCTGCTTATGCAAAATTATCATGTAGATTTGAATTAGAAAGTTATGCGTTACATCCAGTGCAACCTAAGATACCCCCATTATCTGCACTATTATTGTAAAAATCTGAACTATCTTCAACTAAAATAGAATCTTAGATATAGAAGATTGCTCCTTCAGTTACGTTTAAGCAATTTCTAAAAATATTTCTAATAGACTTTATTCCCTGCTAAGATGAAGCAATTTTTATTGCACCTACAAGTCTCTTTAATTGAGATACTAACAAGCTGCTGCTAGAAAATGTGCTGCACTAAATAAGTGTGTCAGTCAATTGAAGTGAAACATATTCAGAATTTGAGTAATATAGAGATGATGATGCATCTATCAAATCATAGGCTAAAAAATCCTGGAAAATACTTTCTCCTATATTTTAATCTCTTTCTATGATGATCTGACCGCTACCTTAATTAATATCGAATATTCCAGTTTGCTCACCTTGCATTCGACTAAATTTACAGGATATTATTCTCACCGCTTCAAATATGAAATCATTGAAGTAAAACCCTGATGCTCTTTTCAGAGTGGTTATATTTTCAAATGTACAGTTTTAAAATAACTAAATCTGTTTCTAAAGTTGTAATAGAAATTGTTCTTTGCTGAAATAAGCAATTCCTCCTTAATTACTAACCAAAATTTCAGAAAATTTAGAATCATAAACTTCAAGTAAAGTATTTTGATTTAAAATTACTAGTGCACCTCCATCAGTTGCTGTGATTCTTTAGAATAATGTATTTAATATTTTAGCACTAGTTTAATCCAAGCAGATGGCACCTCCTTGGTTTTAAACCGTAATGTCTTCATAGACTGATCCTAATTCTTAAAAGTTTCCATATATTAGTTGAAATACTCCACACTTTATTGCTTGTTCTATCTTTTAATATTTATTATTAGTACTTATCACTACCTTTGAATAAGGAAGATAAAACATACCAACTGGAACTTAGATCAGTATTTAAGACTCTTCATCTAGTTCATTATATTTTTAAATGAATGTATTATTGATTAATTTAACAGTGTAGTCCTAATACATTACTGCCATAAAAGAACCAAGAGTGAAAGCTTCAAAATTTTTAAATATTGAGTTCTTAATTGTGATTGAGAAAATCTAATTCATGAGAAACATTCCACCACTAATCTCACTTTGGGTTTTATGAACTGAAATACCATCAATTTCTAGATTCAATAGGGATTGTTTACTACACACAAATGCTCCTGCAATGTTAGTTGAAAGATTGTAGGCTTTGATATTGGCGATTCTCAGTTATAATTCATTTTTATCTGTTTCATCTTCGTCAAATGTAATAGTTCCTCCACAATTCTGATTAAGGTCAACTTTTGACTGCAAGCTCATTGATGAATTAAACCATAATTACTAACCAAATGTGCTCTAAAGAGTGGGATCATACTCTTTGATATAAAATGCTGAACCTTCTAAAGCCAATAAGTTAGTGAAGTTGGACTCAGTTATGTTTAATCTACATCTATAGCAGTATATTGCTCCTCCCTAAGCTGCTGAGTTATTTGAATATGTTGAATTAAAGTCCTATAGCTCTGATCTTGATAGTCTGAAAACTCCTCCCTCATAAGCATTTTGGCAATAAGAGAAGACATTGTTTTTTGAAATTAGAGGAATCATTCCATTTTCAATGCTTATTGCACCCCCTCTTTATCCTTTGCTATTTTCAAGATATTCCTACTCATTTTAATTTTGCTGGCTATTTTAACAATTGATTTCTGTATTTTAAATTATTATTTGGGTATCAGACGAAATTGAGTATAAGAATGATCCGTATCTTGCTTAACTGGTCACATTTCTCACTATTATCTTATCTATTTCTATCAAATTAGCACTCTCAATATAAAATACGTTACCGAACCCATTAGAATAAAAATCGCTCAGAGTTATTGCAGAAGAATTCATTAAGATATCAAATTTCGGATTTAAAAGATGAAACCCGGCTGAGTAATCATCGCTATTGAAGTTATTAATGCTGGTAAGTCCATTAAATATAAGTTAAGAAGTAATTAAGGGGTATTCTAGAGTTAAACCATATTCTGCATACAATAGACCACCTCCATATAATACGTATGAATTTTAGAAGGTACAATCAGTGAAATCAACTTAAGAATAATCTTCAGAAAAAACAATTCCTCCATAAATAGCTGATTAGTTATCAAAGTTCAATCTGGTCAATTTTAAAGTACAATTTAAGCAATACGCGAACCCTCCTTGATATCCAAAGTTTCTGTAGTAATTAGAATCTTAATCATTGAGTTGTGCATTTTCAAGATAATAGACACCTCCTTGATAAGTATTACAAACATTATCTACTGAAATATTCCTTATTTTAATCTCTACTATTGTGTCTTTTAAATAAAATGCTCCCCCACTCCAAGTTCTAGGATCAAAATCAGTACTAACAAATTCTTGTCTGATAAGAGTCTTATTATATCCAATCAATAGGCTTTGCTTGAAGATGCTATTCTAAACAACAATATCTACATTCTAAGCAAGAGAATACATTACACCTCCTTTACTTAGTGACTAAATTTCAATTACCTCTATATTATCAATAAATACAGATTTAGCTCTATCTATATAAAATAACCCACCATTTAATCCTGCTTTAATACTTGTAATTTTGAAATTTTGTAATTTCACATTAATGTTGGGGTCATTGAGATATATAAATCCATTTTCTTTCTCAGATCTCACATTTGTAATTTCATTTTGATTGTTCCCATCTATGTATAGGTATGAGGTTTCATGGTAGTTGTTTACATTGTCAATATAAATAAAACCTGACTTTTATAAAGCAAGAATATCCTTGAAGCTGCAGTTTTAAATACTAATATTTTTATTATCAATGCTATAAATCAATCCCCCAGTAACAGTAGTAATGTTATCGAATGTAGAATTGAAAAATGAAATGAATTAGATATTTTATAAGTAAAATGCTCCTCCCTAATCAGATGCAAGTAGTATATAGAATGAATTTTCATCATAAAATTATTTAGAGTCGTGCAACTAAAAAATTGACCCTTATTTGGCGATAGTATAACTCAAGAAAGTGTTATTCACTGATTTCACTAACTCTGCATTTTTTAAATATATCAAGCTACCTCTATAGGGATAAAACCCTCCATTTTATCTAAAGTATTTGTATATAAATTTGTAATAATTTTCTACAACTGGATTGCTCATAGAATTATTTTCCAAATGAAAAATTAGTCCCTAGTACTCACTATAAATAATTTGACCTTCCGTTCTTACAGTTAGATATGAAATAACATTGTTTGAGATATTTACAATCTTTGCTTGTGCTACGTATATCAAGCCTCCATTAAATGATGGTTAGATTTCGTAGAACTCGTTATTATCCAACAAAATTTCAATATCCTTATTTTCAGCATATATCATTCCTCCTAAATTATCTGCAAAAATACTCCCTACATATGAGTTTATTATTCTGATTCTTTAATTCCCTGTTCCATTTGCTAATATCAGCCCTGCATAATCATATGCATAGCAAAACTTAAATACTGAATTCATTATAAGGACATCTGCTGTATTTATGGCAATCATCAAAGAAGCATTTCGCACCTACATACTAACAACTTTAATCTAATCCAATGTGATTGAACAGCTATCACAATAATATATTCCTGCTAAACCCTCAACTTAAATGTAGAGAGATGACTTATCGATTAAAGTAAAATATTTAGGAATGTAAAAGACAGAGACTGGTTAAGTTGTAATAATACCTTTGAATGTATTTTTTTCTGAATATATCTACCCAGTACCTTATTATAGAAAGAATAAACCTCCAACCAATATTCCATAAGATTCTTTCAACCCATAATTTGTTGATTGGGCGTAAGTATCGTAATCTTCTTCTGGATTCAATAAATCTACTATTGAATAGTTAGTTTCAGTTATATTTATAAATATTTATGGATTGGCTGACTCATTTAAGTATATGAATGAACCTAATTATATAGCTTAAATGTGACTGAAAGTGCTATTTCGACAATTAAATGTCAGATTAGTAGTTGTACTATGTGAATATATAATTCCTCCATATTAAGTATTGTCAGAACTAAGAACACTAAGACCATCGAATTAGATCATTTGGTTTTTAGCATTTAAGTACAGTAAACCTCCATTACTAATTCCTCTTATGTTTATAAACTATGATTACTTGATTGTTACTATATTTTCCAAAGTTCCTCCCATATAAATTTAGCCAAACAATAATGAATCTCTTTCATCTAATTCATTTGAAAATGTCAAGTTTGAAATTTAAACATAATTTGTTAGCCCTTACATATAGATTAAAGAAACCTTTTCTTCATAAAAGCAGACATCTTTAAAGATACAATCATCTATAATAACGCTCGAATTTTAAGTATCAAAGAATATTAGCCCTCCATTCTCTTGTAATATATTATTAATTACAGTTTAATTTTTAACAACCAATTGAGCTGTGGGCCCTTATACATAAAATAATCCTCCACCGATAGAATTTCTCCCACAATATTCGAAAAAGCAATTATTAACATCGATGCTACTTTCTTAATTTGAAACTATCATAGCTAAACCACCTGCTTTTTAACTTCCAATCCGCATAAATTCTGAGTATTTAAGTTAAATGATTGTAATTGGTGCCTCTAGATACATAAATCCTCCAGAACCTAATTCATTACGAAAGTTAGAAAATTCAGAATTGTCTATGAGTAAATGAATAGAATAATGAGCATGACAGAAAATTCCAGTTCCATTTATATTATCTTACCACCCATCCATAGTAGTATACATAGAATCAATGCTTGAGTCTATTATATCAATGTAAAAATTATCCACTTCGTTTTTTACCAAAACTATTCCACCTTATCTAACAATACCAAATCCTTAAGAATTGACATTTCGCATTTTTACAATCAAATTCATGTCTTAATTAATTTGATCTATCTGTTGAAATTCTTCTGATTCAAGTTCAGTTTATTTTTGTTGATCTGAGTATAAAAAATATCCCTCTACTTAGGTTTATTCATAGCTCCATAATATTTGCACATTTTCAAGAACAAAATCAAGAGATCTTGAAGATTAATAATATAAGAAAGAGCCCAAAGTACCACCAATTAATTAAAAATTTATCATGTCTAAATTCCTACTTCTGATCTCAACTCTTAGTTTCCCACTTGTTTAGTAGGTGTCATCGATGAATATAAATCCTCCTTTTTCAACTGGCTATATGTTATTAAGCTAGTTATCTATAAATTCAATTGTTTAGCTAATTGGGTTATCTATATATATGACTCCTCCATTTTAAGCACTAATGTAAGAAAATTGATTCATCTCGAATTAATCAATCCTGCAATTCTTACAATAAATTGCACCCCCATTATACCTAGTCTTAATTTGTAGGAATTAGTTATTATAAATATTTAGAATGCTCATATATTCCGATTAAAGGTGTAAAATTGCTGATTTAGTGCTCACTTAATTTTAGAAACTGCTATTTTGTAAATTGACACTGATAGTATTATTCAAACTTGTAAGAAAAAACAAAGGATAGAGATACACCTATGGCTCTATAGGATCTTCCTCCATCAATTTAATATCCGCATTTACAACAGTCAAACTAAAATCATTTTATAGTTAATCACCAAAGATCAAAGCTGCAGCATTTTCAATATCTATCTTTGAATTTTAAATCATATTATAACTTCTAAGGTTTTATATATGCAAAGATTTAAGCGCTTTTATTTCAATAAACGCAGTCTTAAATGCCCCTTCATTAATTTCAATGGATTAAAGAATAACGTCTTCAATGAAAACTTAAGTATTTGGTGCATCAAACTGAATCAAATTGGTACCATCATATAGCTTTATCTATTCCAAAGAAATGTTTTTGAATTTTATGAAAGTTTCAACCTGTTAATCTTAATTATTTAAATGATCTTTTTAAACCTTAATCAATCTCATGTTTAGTTTGCTTGCATTTATCATTAATCCAGTAATATCTGTTATCATCAATTAAGGATATTCCTTTGATGATTCTATAGTATTCTTTAGCGTAATATTAAATATTTAACCTTCTTAACCGTATACACTCTTTTAATATTATTAATTAAAATTCTTTTATCCAATCATATTTAATTTTATGCTATTAATTGTCAATTATTCAGCTTTGATATTGAAAATTGCTTGCTGACAGAGAATACACTCAAAGTTGTCAATTATTATATTACTCATTTAAAAATATTTAGGAACTTAAAATTGGCTATTATCGTTAAGATCCAAAAGTAAAGATTGATAAGAATCATTATTTAATTGAGTATAAACAAAATCTTTAATATCTAATCCATTTTCGAAATAACCAATTAATTAAACTTTAACTTTATCAGAGTAGGCAAAGAGTGGTTAAATACCTGCAAATACTCTTAAATCTACTAAATTTGTATAAACACTACTTATTTAGCTAGTCAGATATCCTGACTGATTCAATATTTTGAAATTATCTAAAATCATTTAGCCCTAGAAGTTTTCTAAGGCAAGTACTTAGGATCGATTACGAAGATAATCTAATTAAATCATCCAGTTTTAATTAACATAAATATTATTAATCTCCAAATACGCTGAATTTTCTATTACATAAAGTGATTTCATCAACATATGCTGATTTTAATATCCCAAAGATTTAACAACATAATTATTAACTAATTTTGCAAAGCTCAGATATGATCCATTTATTTAAGCCAATCCTATTGGCTGATAATATCCATAATTTAAAGTTTCTAAGCATGATTCTCCATTTTTTAAAAGCTATTCATTTAAAATTATAGTTCTGAAACTTCCAGTTAAATCAATTAAACCATAGCCTCCAGTACCATAATTCTCCTTATATTTATTTAACCTAAGACCATTAATATTGAGATCAATTTAGTATATTTCCTATCCAAAAGGGAATGAAAAATATTTTATCTATATCCAGTCAAATTAAATTTCATCAATGCTAATCTATTCATCAAAGTATATTTGCAAAGAGGGAATCTTATCATTTGGCAAAAGCGATTGCTAATCATTTTGTAAGCACTAATATTTCGATAATGCCCCTGAATAGAGGGGACATCCTATATTAGTTTTAAATGTGTTCTCAATCAAATGAAAACCAGAGCAAAATGAATCCTCATCTAAGTCTTCCTAAAGCAATTTAGCATTTTTTAACTTTTCTACCCGATGTCTGATATTTATTACATTAGATTCAAAGAAGCCAAAATTACTAGTGAATGAATTTCCCGCAATTAGAATTCTATTTTGATTTTATTTATTTACATCAAGTATTATTATGCCCTTAGTCCCACTATTCTAATTAAAGGTGTTATTAATAATGTCTACATTATGATTATGTTTAGTAATTGATATTAATGTGTGTATTTTGAGTTTATTTTTTTCACCAAGACTTTAATATGAATCTTTTAGATAAGTTTAGTTATTATTGAATATTTCTTAGGCTATCTCACAATTCTAATATTTGACCTAATTTTATTAGAATGAGCTGTCTTGAATTTTAATATCTCCCTAAAAATTTTCTAGATTAATAATACTCCCATAATATAGTTGCTAGCTCTCTTCGTTTATATAAATGGACGTTAGTTGGTGTTTTAGAGAACCTACTTATGTAAAATTCAATTCTTTGATATCGATTTTAAAGCAAGGAGTTTCCTACTAATTATTATTATAATTCAGAGTGCAATTTGGTTTCTATTTATTTGAGAGGAATTAAGCTTTGTTTAACTAAATATAATATTCAGTATTTCTAAGACTTTATAGTGCAACTTTTATTGGTGTGTCAATTAAGTCATTTTAAATTTTAAGTATTGGTTTTTTATTTCCAATTATTGATCCGCATGAATTTATGTTTTCAAAAGTAACTTTATCAAGTATAAGATGACCACCAGAACCATTTAACTCAATTAAACTGTTGAAATTGAAGTTGAAATTTCTAAATATAACATTCTAAAATCTGTAAACAAAAATATCTAACTTTGATATCTAGTCTTTATGGATCCTGTAGCAAAGACTAAGGACTTTCTTCGAATTCAATAAACGATCCAATGCTTTAAATTTCACAAGTATCAATTCTATATCAATTAAAGAAAATATTAAAAAGAATTTTACACATATTGTTTCTCCAAGCAAGACTATGTCCCACAACAGTTTATCAATCCATTTTACAAGCACTTATTGGTATCAATATCAGGGATAAGCTAAGAATCTAGAGCATCAAAAACTAAATTTCTTATTGAAAGACCTCCTCCTACTTTGAATCGCCATTTGTCTCTCATTTTGTAAAGGATCTTCTACGGCAATCTATCTTCTGTATCAATAGAGATCTACGTTGATTAAGAGTATTGATCATAAAGACTTGGAATATAGAAATCAGTAGCCTATCTCAGAATAGCATGATTTAAGTTAGGTTTTGATTTTAGAATGATATTAACCTTTGATGATGTATACTTGGCTCCTATCTCATAAGCTCTTGATATTGCATCAGGCAAACTTTTGAAAGCCCTTTCATATGATCCTATCTATTAATTGATATTTTCTGCCTCTTCACTTGGAAAATAGGGTTTAAGATAGATAGTCTCCTCAAAGTGCTAATCAATCTTTGTTAAACACTAGCCATATGTCTTTTGAATATCTACTGTCTGAAGGTATAATCCTTATTTACAAGACGTGCATTTATCTAAATCTATACATTCAAAACAATCATTAGAGCACATTATGCATTCCAAATCCACGACATTTCCTAATTCATCAAATACAGGTTTTCCGAAAAAGCCATAGTCGCAGTTAAATTTTGATAATTACATTAGGTTCTATCCAGAATCTATTTATATGTTAAGATAAAACTTTACTGAGGCATTTTCCGGATATTGGATCTGAAACTAAGTTGAACTAAGATTTTGAACAATCAGAAACACAGTAGCTTAAATTTCTTTCATAATCAGCTGCGAATCAGATGTTTCATTTGGCTAGATATAAACCATCCTGACAGGATAAACATGTCTAGAAGTTAGTTTGTAATTTATCGTCATATTCCTCCAAGCATTCATTACATCCTTAAATGGTATCAGCACACTCTAAACAAATCAATAAGGCTAAATTACTCTTGCATATCTACTGCTCAGCTGAAAAATACTCATCTTATTTTAGACCTGCTAGTGATTAGAGATACTATTTACATTTGAATTAGACGCCCTGAATAGTTGCTATAATAAAAATCACGATATATTTAAACATTGAAATATAAAAATATTAATCTGAAAATATCAAATAGTTTTATATGTTTATATGTATCAATTAATTAGCAATCCTCGAAAACGTCTTATTCAGCTAAGCGGGGTTTTGGGGTTTTGGGG